>WNWK01000087.1:687500-868474 GCA_009830355.1 Cherax destructor | reverse complement strand
CATTGGTTTATAGTGGAATCGGGGGGTGAGGTTGGGAGGGTAAATGTTGGTAAGACATTGAATTGTTTTCTCAGAACACTTTACATACATTTTATTTTTTTTGTTTTTTTATTTTTTTTTTATAGTAATAAAATCCCCGGGGGGACGAGTAGCTTTTTCCCTTTTTAAAAACCACTAGAATGTGGGGCATTTGTGATGGTAGCAGCCTGGTTATCAGGTTCGGGTCCAACATGATTTTTGGGGTAAGCCCGGCCGGGGGGGCGTTGACCACTGGAATTCTCTCCAGGTCCCAGGTAGCCCCCCTTAAAGCCTTAATTTGGTAAAAAAAGGTTAAATTGTTTTAACCCCGTTTTTGTTTTTTTACTAAATATAACAATATAGGGCCCCAAAAAATTGATTATTCCTCTCCGGTTTTCCTGGAACCATATGAATAATTTTTCGAAGTATAAACCCCTTTTGTGGAGCATCAGCAAAAAAAATGGTGAATTTATCAGATTACAGTTATCATACATAATACATAGTATTTGTAAATTACCTGGGATTACTAAGAAAAATAAACAGACGAAGCGACTTATTTTCATTGGGGTCTTTAAAGTATTTTTTATTTAAAGCCAGCTGTATTTCCTTTTAGGCCTACGTATTCCGTTTTACCCCAAGAATTTCGTGTTTCGCCGACGTATTTCGACTTGAAAGTAATTTATAAGCTCCCTAAGGGTAATTAAAGATAGTCAATATATATAAAAACTGTTAAACATGTTATATTCAGAAAGTAAACTGCGTATCGTTAACTGACGGAAGAAATCAGACTCAAAAGCTGTCAACATTATTTTTTGACCAGGATTCTATACAACCTTTACTAGATATATATGAATGTGTTATATGTGATTGAGATCAAAATTTCCCATATTCGACTAATGTACAAATAAAGAAATGCCAGTTATCCAATAAAGCACACTGAGAGATGCCTTAGAAACAAGAAATATAACGTGTACCATTGGTTTATAGTGGAAGGTCTGGGGGTGAGGTTGGGAGGGTAAATGTTGGTAAGACATTGAATTGTTTTCTCAGAACACATTACATACATTTTATTTTATTTTGCTTTATTTATTTATTTTTTATAGTAATAAAATGCCCGTCAGGACGAGTAGCATTTTCCTGTGTAAACCACTAGAATGTGGGGCATTTGTGATGGTAGCAGCCTGGTTGATCAGGCTCTGGTCCAACATGAGGCTTGGTCACAGACCGGGCCGCGGGGGCGTTGACCACTGGAATTCTCTCCAGGTCTCCAGGTAGCTGCCTATAAAGCCTTAATTTGTGTCCATAAAGATTAAGAAGCATTACAATGCTGAGTCTTCTAGATCCCGTCCGTCAGTTAATGATAATCCGTTTGCTTACTAAATATAACAATATATGGCCACAACTTGCATATATTACCTCTCCGGAATTTTCCTGGATACCATATGAATAATTTATCTGAAGTACTGAACCCTTGTGGAGCATCAGCGAAAAAAATATCGAAAGCTCGATCCTCCGTTACAGAATGTACTCTCTCGTAGCCATTCAGAAAGCAAAGGATTTCCTGTATGAAAGACCAATTTAAACCCATCGTGTTTTTTGGCTAAATAATATTAATAAATTTTATTACACTTAGCGATGAAGTATTTAGTTAAAATTTGTAAAAGAAGCAGAATTATTATTGGTTGTAAGAATATTTTTGTTTTTGTTATTTTCTTTGTTGAAGATAATCTAAATAAAACTGAGCTACCAAGGGATTTATTTTTTATTTTTTTTAGTGTTGCTAAGAAATGGTTAAAAACATCAACAAAGTATCCACATTTATTTTATTTCATTAAAGTGATATATGTCAAACCTGGGCAATATTTTACTCAGTATTAGTATATATTATTATTATTATTATATATTTTTAATTACTTATTATTTTTATTATTATATATGTTTATATATTATTATTAAAGGGAAGCCCTGAACCTTTATGAGTCATTCAGCACCTTGGGAATGGAAGGTAATCAAGTTTGAGCAGAGGAAGGCAGGATAGTTGTAATTCTTTGGATCAAGAGCCCTTCACCAGCATCAAGGCAACACTCTGAAAGGAGTGATACCAATAAAAGCTCGCCTTTGCTTTCATTAATCATCCAGCATGTGCTGAATGTGACGTTATGTCCTGTATTCAAAGTATCACCATTTCTCCTCTCCTTTCTTCATACACTTCCACTCTTCTTCAACTTTATTTTCGTTTCTTTCCTTCTATAGCATTTCATTTCCTCCCTTTCCACTTTACATGCTTAATTTCCCTTTCTTTGCCTACTATCATAAATCCATCCATTCACCCTCTCTTTCCCTTATTCCTTGTCTCTTCCTCCACCATTTCTCTCTCTAACACATACACACAGAGTGGTCAGAAAGTGGAATAGTTTGGGAAGCGATGTAGTGGAGACAGGATCCATTCATAGCTTTAAGAAGAGGTATGATAAAGCTCATGGCACAGGGAGAGTGACCCAGTAGCGGCCAGTGAAGAGGCGGGGCCAGGAGCTATGACTCGACCCCTGCAACCACAACTAGGTGAGTACACACCATACACACACACACTACACATACACGCATATACAACAGGCCTAGTATCTAATCGACATGTGCCTAGGACAAAACGTTAGCTCATACACACACAAATATTTATATATTGTAAACCCTACAACAAAGATATTTTTTTCATAATTTCAAATTCCATCGCACTTCACTATGTTAAAAATTTTTTTTATCTTATTGTTATTTTCCATAAACATTCTAAAAAAAACACGTGTTTATATATGTAACATAAAATTTATTTTATTTTGGGCACTCTTTTCGGGTAGCTGAAACTCGTTTCATCTGTCTTGGAAGCGACTGTCGTCCTCCATTTTCAAGCTTATGTCACTGTGACCGAAGGTTTTTTCTAACACTGTGTAACTCCGGAGGGACCGGGACAAACTACTCCGTGACTCCCTCCCTCCCAACAGGAGCTGGTTTTCCAAGCTGCAGTGGTCAACGCTGGAAAAGGTGGTGATCGAGTCGCCAATCATCCTGGTGTCTGTACTGTCGTGCATATCAGTGTAAGACAAAGCCCCGAAACCTGTCCTGTCGTCGTCGTACTCATCTGTGCTGTGAGTTACTACCACCTCCGACATTTCACTACTGCTGTGGTAACTCTCGCTTTCATGGTGAAGTTCACAGGTGGTCACCTCCAGTTTCGACTCGGGGTTCATCAGCAGGTCCAGGATGGCGCTGACCTCCGATACCGAGTGTTCCAGCAGCTGATTAGCTAGCGATCTCGAAGATATGAGCGCTGAGTCCACGTTGAGCCCAAGACGAATAGTTCCACGGTAGCTCAGAATAGAGACCCCGAGACCTGTAGGGAGAGAGATGCAATGGGTTCTCCTATTGTGACTGATCCCTACAAAGAAAGTGATGCCTTGATGCTGGGTAACGGTACTTTGATCTAAGAGATAAAAATAATCTTTCCCTTCTCTGGATGGAATTTTATTGCCACTCATGCCACAGTCGCTGTATGACCCGTTCAGATTTAACGCTTCCCCATGAATGTAGTAATACAATCTTGACATGCAATGGCAATCTAGATTTATAGAAATCTTGTGGCGGGCTAGGCTCAAGAACCTATTAAGTGTAGGCTACCTTCTTGACGCCTTTTTTCATACAATCATGGCCAAGAATTTGACCATTCCCAGGATATGACCAACATCAGTCTACTAACACCATACCCTCACTTCCTGTTCAGTAAACATTGGCATATGATGTCAAGATTCTTGCCCTTAGCTTCTGCTCTGCCCAGGCTTCGAACCCCATATCTTTTGCCACATGTCATAAAAACTAAATTTGGAAAAAAAATGTGGATGATCTCGCCTCATAGCACATACATCCTGGCTAAACTAATATTTGAATCTCCTGTTAACTGATATTATTATTAGTAATTTTATTATTATACATATTTTATTATTATTATTATATTATTATAAATAGTAGCTGGACTTCCTTACCTGTCCTGCTTTTGTTTGGACTCCAGAACATCATGTCGTCAACAGGTTCCCCAAAGAGGCGGATCTGCTCCGGTGGACCTGCAAGACATGTGTAACTAATAAGTCTTGATATAAGTCTGATTTGTGTGACAGTTGGGAGGATGAAAGTAACTGGACATTTAAGAAAGAAAAAAAGGGAACAAAAATAGGAAATTTTATAATTTTTCCAAAGGAAAATAAAATTTTAGCTAATTCCAGTAATGGCGTTTCTATAGGTACTCACTTATTTGTATTCACTTATTGGTATGCAGGTGTGTACTCTCCTGTATGTACTCACCTATGTGGTTGTAGGAGTCGAGTCTTAGCTCCATACTACCTCCTCTCTCCATTCTCTCGACATATTTATGAGTGATTTCAACCACAATGAGACTGGAAAAACTGGTATACATGTGGAACATAAAATCTGGAGTGTTATGTTGAGGGAGATAGGTGTGTGTGGGGGTGTAATGGGGTATGGTCAGTTGTGCGTGCACTGTGTTAGTTATCATTTTGTCCTAGGCACATGTCGATTAGACACTTGGCCTGTGTGTGTGTACTCATCTAATTGTACTCACCTAATTGTGGTTGCAGGAGTCGAGACTCAGCTCCTGGCCCCGCCTCTTCGCTGTCCGCTACTGGGTCTCTGCTCTCCCTGCTCCATGAGCTTTATCATACCTTGTCTTAAAACTATGTATGGTTCCCGCCTCCACTATATCGTTCTCTAGACTATTCCACTTCCTAACTACTCTATGGCTGAAGAAGTGCTTCCTAACATCCCTTTGACTCATCTGAGTCTTCAGCTTCCAGTTGTGTCCCCTTGTGTCTGTGTTCCCTCTCTGGAACATCCTGTCACTATCTACCTTGTCAATTCCCCGCAGTATTTTATATGTCGTTATCATGTCTCCTCTAACCCTTCTGTCCTCCAGTGTTGTTAGTCCTATTTCCCTCAACCTTTCTTCATAGGGCAGTCCCCAGAGTTGTGGAACTAGCCTTGTCGGAAACCTTTGCACTTTCTCTAATTTCTTGACATGCTTAACCAGGTGTGGGTTCCAGACTGGTGCTGCATACTCTAGTATGGGCCTGACGTACACGGTGTACAGTGTCTTGAACGATTCCTTGTTAAGGTAACGGAACGCTAGTCTTAGGTTTGCCAGTCGCCCATATGCTGCCCCGGTTATCTGGTTGATGTGTGTTTCCGGAGACGTGCTTGGCGTTATACTCACCCCAAGGTCTTTCTCCTTTGGTGAGATTTGTAGCCTTTGTCCACCTAGCCTGTACTCTGTCAGCGGTCTTCTTTGCCCTTCTCCGATCTTCATGACTTTGCATTTGGTGGGGTTAAATTCGAGAAGCCAGTTGCTAGACCAGATGTCAAGCTTGTCCAGGTCTCTTTGAAGTCCTGCTTGGTCTTCATCCGATGTGATTCTCCTCATTAATTTCACATCATCTGCGAACAGAGACACTTCTGAGTCTATCCCGTCCGTCATGTCATTCACATATACCAAGAATAGCACTGGTCCTAGGACTGACCCCTGCGGTACACCGCTCGTCACAGGTGCCCATTGTGATACCTCATCGCGCACCATGACCCGTTGTTGCCTCCCTGTGAGATATTCCTTGATCCATTCCAGTGCCCTTCCTGTTATACACGCTTGGTCTTCCAACTTCTTTACTAATCTCATATGAGGAACTGTGTCGAAGGCCTTCCTGCAGTCCAGAAAAATGCAGTCAACCCACCCTTCTCTCTCTTGCCTTACCTCTCTTACTTTATCATAGAACTCGAGGAGGTTTGTTACACAGGATTAGCCTTCCCTGAATCCGTGCTGACTGGCGTTGATTATCCTGTTCTGCTCCAGATGCTCCACCATTCTTTTTTTGATGATTTTTTCCAAGACTTTGCACACTATACACGTAAGTGACACCGGTCTATAGTTTAGTGCCTCCTTTCTGTCTCCTTTTTTAAAGATGGGGACTACGTTGGCCTTTTTCCATATCTCAGGTAGCTGCCCAGTTTCAAGGGATGTGCTGAATATTATGGTAAGTGGCACACTCAGAACCTCAGCTCCTTCCTGAAGGACCCACGGGGATATATTGTCCGGCCCAATCGCCTTTGAGGTATCAAGGTCCCTGAGTAACTGCTTCACCTCCCCCTCAGTTGTGTGTATGCCCTCCAGCACTTGATACATCCCTTGTTGGTGACACACCCCGTCCTGTCTACACAGCTGCCTTCCTGCCTCCACTGTGAATACTTCCCTAAACCTTGAGTTGAGCTCCTCACATACCTCTTGATCATTACTTGTGAGTTCCCCATCTTCCCTCCTCAGCCTTATCACCTGGTCCTTGACTGTTGTCTTCCTTCTGATGTGACTTTACATCAGTTTTGGGTCAGACTTGACTTTCGATGCTATGTCATTTTCGTACTGTTTCTGGGCCTCCCTCCGTACCTGTGCATACTCGTTTCTAGCTCTTTGACTAATCTCCTTGTTTACCTGGGTTCTTTGCCTTCTGTACCTTTTCCATTCTCTGACACTCCGAGTCTTTGCCTCCCTGCACCTTTGGGTAAACCAGGCGCTCTTTCTGGTCTTCCAATTTATTTTTTTCCTTTTGGGTATAAACCGTTCCTCTGCCTCCTTGCACTTTGTCGCTACATGTTCCATCATTTCATTTACTGACTGTCCTTCCATTTCCCTTTCCCACAGAACCTCCTGCAGGAAATTCCTCATACCCATGTAATCCCCTCTTTTAAAGTCTGGTATGTCTCTTTCAGAACAGTTTTCCCTCTCCACCTGTAGCTCTACAATGTACTCAAAACTCAGCACCATATGGTCGCTAGCTCCCAGGGGGCTCTCGTGTGTTATGTTCTCGATATCTGAGCTATTCAGTGTGAATACAAGGTTCAGCCTTGCTGGTTCGTCCTCTCCTCGATCTCTGGTCGTGTCCCTGACATGTTGGTGCATCAGGTTTTCCAGTACCACGTCCATCATCTTGGCTCTCCAAGTTTCCGGACCCCCACGTGGTTCTTGGTTCTCCCAGTCGATCTCCCTGTGGTTGAAATCGCCCATGACCAGTAACTTCGCTCTGCTCATGTGTGCTTTTCTTGCCACCTCCACCAGGGTGTCCGTCCACCATTGCTCTGTTGTTCTCGTCATACTCCTCTCCTGGCCTCCTGCAGTTCTGTGGTGGGTTATACATCACTGCAGTGACTATCTTGTGCTCCTTAGACTGGATGGTACCTACTATAAAGTCCCTATCTCTACACACCTCCATTCCTTCCATTTCCTCGAATCTCCAATGGTTCCTTACGAGCAGGGCGACCCCTCCTCCCCCTCTGCTCCTTCTATCTTTCCTCAGGATCTGATATCCCTGTGGGAAGATTGCGTCTGTTATTGTCTCATTTAGTTTAGTTTCTGTGACTGCTATGATGTCTGGGGACATTTCACCTATTCTTTCATTCCACTTTTCATTCTTATTCGTATTCGCATTTGTGTACCTAACCTTCAACCTCGTTTCCAATACTGTGGCCCTTTGGGGATCTTGGTGGGTTGGGGGGTTGTGGGCAGGGTTCCCATAGGGGTTGTTGCATGGGTGGGGGGGTTGTATGGTTGGAGTGTGGGCTGATGGGGTGGGGTTTGTGATGGGGTTCCTGTAGGACGTATCCTGTAGGCCTAACTGTCATGTAAGTGAGTGTGTGTTAGTTAGTTACCATTTTGTCCTAGGCACATGTCGATTAGACTCTAGGCCTGTTGTATGTATGTGTGTGTGTGTAACGAAACACTTCGAAATGTTTCGGCCCCGCCGGGAATTGAACCCGGGCCCTCCATGCGTGAAGCAAGAGCGTTAGCCACCATGCCATCGGGGCGTGTGTGTATGTTAGTTACCATTTTGTCCAAGGCACATGTCGATTAGACACTAGGCCTGTTGTATGTGTGTGTACTCACCTAGTTGTACTCACCTAGTTGTGGTTGCAGAGGTCGATTCACAGCTCCTGGCCCCGCCTCTTCACTGGCCGCTACTGGGTCACTCTCCCTGCGGCATGAGCTTTATCATACCTCTGCTTAAAGCTATGTATGGAGCCTGCCTCCACTACGTCGCTTCCTAAACTATTCCACTTCCGTGTGTGTGTGTGTGTGTGTGTGTGTGTGTGGGTGTGTGTGTGAGAGAGAGAGAGTCTGAGAGTGTAAGAGAGGGGGGGAGAGGGTATGGGGGGACAGGGATGGGATGGGGTGGAAGTAAAAGAGGGAAGAATGGGGGGAATAGGGGGAAGAGGGATAGGGGGATGAATGAGGGGAGGTGATAGGGGCAGAGGTATGGTGGTGGGAGGAGATCCTACCCGTCCAGGGCTGGATCCTAATGTCCTTATGCACCCACGTATGTACTGCCTATGTATCCAATCCCTTGGTTTCCCTGTCAATGTCTATGTGTGCTTAAAATTACTGTCAGTTGAATTATCCTACTGGGCCTCCCTTACTGGCACCCTCTACCAATGTTATCTGTCCTCACCCACCAAGATTGCTGCCTTCTAAATGTTAGGAGCTGTATGTATGATAATTACTCCAGAGCAGGGATTTGACCCCCAGCTTCCAGTGATTTAGGGCCAAAACTGATCACTCAACATGCATCCACAACCACAAATTAGGTATAGTACGTCACTTTACGCTGGCAGCTGTGAGGTGTCCATCCCGACTGGCAGATGTACGATGACTCTCCTTCTCCCGGGTTCCACTTCAGTTCTCTTCAGTTATTCACTTCTCATTACCCGTGTTATGGCTTATTCACCACACTTACCACTTGTTATATGCTATGTTGCGTATAGCTATATGAGTAATAATCCTTCAGTATACACAAGATGTACAGTTGGACACCAACTTTTTGTTTAGTGCATTTCACTTTCCAAACTAAGACAAAAGACACGATTGCAAACAAACCACATACCACGGGTGGGGTTCTGAGACTCTCTGACCGCGGGTTCGAACCCCACCCGTGGTATGTGGTAAGACAAAAGAATTTACTAACGTGCCTATGGCTTGTCATCTACGTTCCCTGGCTTTCTCTCCTCGATCTCAGAGCCAGTACCTATCCACTGTATCTAATCCTCTGAGTATTTTGAATGCCGTGATCGTGTTTCTCTGATCCTCCTCCTCCCGTGATGCTAGTATGAGTTCCTTAAGTCCTGGAACATCATCCCTTAGTTCTGTAACAAATATCATTGCATATCTTTGGATCTTCTATTGGCTTATTGAACTACACATTTGCAGAATGAGCTGTTGCTGGGACAGTATATCGCTCCTTGAGATCTTTATCAAGTCATACAGAGGATACATATTGCACGCATATATACAAATGGTTATACACAGGTGTATAATTTGCGTCGTCCATGTGAGTTGGTAAAGATCTTAATAAAATGAAACTCTTCTTAAAGTCTGTCGTTTTTTAACTTTTGTTAAAAAACGACAGGTGGTGGGGCACCTAGAAAAGGTAATACGCTATTTAGATCAAGATATTTTTATGCTTGATCAGGTGAGGGTTCATGCTGGCGCCACTTTCTCCAAACAAGCCTGACTTACGTTGTGCAAAATGTTCTAAATGAGTCTTTTAGGTTCCTAAATGGAGTTTTTATGTTATCTTGTCTTACGTATATTGCTGAAGTTCAACGATTCCTATGCACTTACGGATATGACTGGAGAAATGCTAACTCCCTTACGCGTGTTTGGCAGCATCTCGCCCCCTCAGGTTGCATTCCATGTTCAGTCGTCTCACACTCTCTCCCATTGCAACTATCAGGAGTGAATTAAAGCAGTGGTGACTTTCCTGACCATGTTTGCACACTGTTCAGATCTTCTCTTCATGCCTTCTCTGGTTCTTATCCTCCTCAATTTTTTTTTTTACATCTGGAAAGAGTGATACACAAGATTTAATTTCCTCTGGAAAGTTCGCTTCAGTATATGACAAACAGTAGGGGCCTAGTTGATTCTTGAAGACTCCACTCATCACCCTTGCCCACTATGACACATCCTTCCATATCGTTACCTTCTGCCTTTTATTTACGCAAGTATACCTATATTCATTTTAGCACTTCTGCTTTCTTACAGTAGAGAACGATACTCTACCCAACTTTCTACCTTCTTTCTCGTGTTTTATTTCAGTCACTATACTTCTTTTCTAATCCTCCTTTCACTATTCTTCCCTTCTCTATTCCTCCACGGGCTTGCCCTCTACTTCTTCCTTGTTTTTGTGAGGCTTCATCGTCTATCTAACAGTTAAGTAGCAAGGAAGCCATGTTGACAGCGTGATGGAGGAAGTCGTGATGGTGACACTTGTGTGATGGAGGAAGTCGTGATGGTGACGCCTTTGTGAAGAAAATCTCTCACCAATAACCCCATCAACCAGCACTATTCAACCAGCACCACTACAACCAGCACCACTGCAACCAGCACAACTGCAACCAGCACTACTCTCAACTAGCACTATTTCAAAATACATTTCCTCAACTAGCACTACCCTCAACCACCAGAGCTATCCTTAACCACCAGCTCTACCGTCAATCACCAGCACTAAATTCAACCACCAGCAATATCATTCACCAGCACTTCTCTCAATAACCACCACTACCCTGAACCACTAGCACTACCCTCAACCACCTGCACTACCATCAACCAACACTCCCTAAACCACAAGTCACCAGGAATGAGAATGAATGTAGCATTCACCTGGTACGTTGGAGGCGACCAAAGTAACACCGTGAGTACAGAGTGCCCGGCGTGCCAGAGGTGCGGGCAAGAGACTAGCTATTAGGGAGAGTGCTAGATAGTTGACCATCACGTCAGGTGAACTCTTGAGTTCACTGAGGCGCTGGTGGACAGTATTCAGGCGACTCATCTTAGTCATCTTATCTGCAAGAAACTTGTACATTATATATATATATTATATATATATATATATATATATATATATATATATATATATATATATATATATATATATATATATATATATATATATGGTTAAATAGCAACGCTCTTCTTGCTGAATAAGGCAAGCGAAAATTTGTGTATGCAATAATTTCACAAATATCATTCTGAACATAACGACAAAAATATATTTCATTGTGTTTGTTATCTAAAATATATATAGCTGGATTAGGCTAAATTAAATTGCACTTGTTATAATGAGGTTAGGTAAGTTTTCTAAGGTTCTTTTGGTACCAAATTATTAATTTTTACATTAACATAAATGAAAAATATATATCTTTAAACGTATAATAGAAAATTTTAGAAAGGATTTAATTTTAAATGAGTTCTTGCTAATTAACCAGTTTTACCAATTCGGCCCGACATATATATATATATATATATATATATATATATATATATATATATATATATATATTAAATGTTGTATGATTCTGCAGTAAAAATCACAATATGCAAAGTAACCAAAGTGAATAAAATAGTGAAATTCCAAGCGCTTTAATAGATAATTTGAGAAATCACGAGGACCCTTGGAATATAAGTATACATACAGGTAGGGAGTGCCACGGTGCAGAGAGAGATGCGGTTGCCGAGGAAGGCTGGTCTTCCAGGCGCCGTCACGTCTACAGGTATGGCTGTCATCACCTTGAGGGGCACCTCAACACCCTCGTCCTTGAAGTATCTGTAAGAGAGAGGCTTCGTATTAGTGAACCTTCAAGGAGGGTCTTTGATAAATTTTCTTTTAGTGAAGGGACCTTCATCAAAGGAATTTGCAATTACCCGCCCTTTCCTTGGCTCTAACCTCATCACCCTTCTAGGTCTTCTATTCACTAATGACCTTAATTATAATTTGCATTGGTCAATATATTCCAAATGTAATTTTCTTAATGTTTGGCTTTGAGTTAATTTTTTAATCATAATTACTCATCTTTATTCTTCATTTAACAACGTTTTATACTGAATAATGCGGAGTTGTATGTACTTTTGTACAGTATCTTTACCACTTATGAAATCCTCAAAATAAAAACATCATGTTGTCAATATTAACCGAAATTATATATCAAAATCGTAAGAATAGTAACTACTGTCTTAAAAAAGTGTTTTTGCTCACAAGTTAAGGTTGAAAGATGTATTTTTTTTTTGTTAGACCATAGAAGAAATATGAGAATGGGAAGAGGAATGAATGGGGTAGGTCTGAGCAGTGAAAAAAAGGGTGGGTTGACTGGAAGAGAGGGCCAAGGAAGTTTGTGGATATGCAATTCTAGAAGAGTAAGAAAGTTTTTTAGGATAAACAGGAAGAGAGATGAAGGTTAAGTGGCCTGAACCCTTTGAATTTTAAGGGAGGTTTTAGTCCCATGGTGAAGAATTTGAATTTAAGACACTATGCGAGTACCAAGCTTTTATAGTCTTTCTCGCGCTAAACAGAACATTAACAAGAGACATTGACATTAAGAAGCTCTGTTTAGAGTAAAAATAAAGATTTACCCTGCAAAAAAATCTATCAACAAAGCATCGACTGAGAGCTCACCTGCATACTGATTTGAGTGTGAGTAAATATTAAGTTTTATCCAAACCCAGCAGAAGATTCTAATCCAAGTTCCCAACACAAATTCAGGTGTATCATTTGCAGGAACTTGGGTGAACAAACTATCATCCACAGCAGAAAGATAATAACTTCAGATGTATATAATACAAAAAAGTTGACGAAAAATGTACAAGTGCAACACCAGAATATCTTCGAGATACGTTTCGTCCACCAGGGATTTTATGAATCTAATACAATCTTCTTTCTCATGTCTTTGTATTAGACTGATAAAACCCCTGATGAGCGAAACGTCTCTCAGATCATGTTATCCAGGTGTTGTCTTGTTTATTAGTATCAGCACTATTATACTGTTTTCAAGACTAACACTTAACTTCCAGATTAAGTTCTCTGAGTTCTCTGAGTAAATGGGATGGCAATAGGTTCACCTTTATTTTTCTGTTTTAGTTAACATATTAATGGAAAAATCTGAGAGTGAACTTCTTACGACTATTGATGACTGTTAACTCGCTTGGCAACAGTACGTTGATGTTCGCTGTCTCATCTTCTGTTTATGTTCTATAGTTCTAAGTATTAGAATAGAAATAAGCCTGTTTTTAAGAATGAAAGAAAGCCAACACGTTTGAAGTTATTTGCATGCCTATTCTTAAAGACAATTATTCAAAGTATGGGGAACTTATATTTAGGAGACATTTACCTCACTATGAACTGTTTCACTCCAATAGAGAGGACATATGCGGGGAACATTTAGTTGAAGGTCGGCTGTGGGGAGGTGTAGTATGGTGGATCAAATCACCTGACGTACGTGTCCAGTAAACTTAACTTGGTCAGAACTTTTGATGTGTTAAAGCTTCCGATGTTTTGCCTAACTGTATGACTAAGACAAATTACGACAGAAACTAGGCAATGGCTCACGAAGAGATTCTCTTGGGATGACTTAAGCTTCGTCCCACTTCATAAGATGTGCACTAGTGCTTTTGTGCGTCATGTCCATTACTATTACTGCTAATGCAGCATGCATGTTTATATTCATTGATCATGATTTGTTCCTCCCACATCGATCTTGTCGCAACTTTCACTCGGAATAACGTACACTTCTTTGGTGTCAAAGTTGCTGTTAGATTTCTTTCTGATGAGCTCTGTGGTGCTGGTGTTGGAAGTAGAGGTAACTGAAATTCTTAGCTGGTAAGATTTTGAAGTTGTTGTTAGCCACATTGGAGTTTGGGAGTATGATAAATCTGCTGGGAGATGGGTATCTCATAGTTGTCAGCTATGTGCTATTCAAAGGTAGGTAGGCTCAAGCACTTGGGGTAGTATGAGTGTGTATGTGAGGGATGGTGGGTTCAAATACCTGTCATCTGTGTAACTCGAAAACGCCTTAATCAATTGGCTTTAAAATTTTCAACGCTTGTGTACAGTATCCAGGTCAAGTTTCGTACAACTATTTGCATATACGAGTGCCATGTACGAGTGCCATATACGAGTGCCATGTACGAGTGCCATATGGACAGTGTTATTTAAAGTGTTTATATTTAGTACATTACTATAGTCTAATTTTTCTTGATTTAACATAAATTCCCCCCAAAAACTGATCTTATAGACACTGAAAACTTGAATTTTTATAAGTAATAAATTTTCAGTTAAGTCTATGGGAGCCGAGTGACTGTCTTAATTGTGTATTCACATAAGAATATAATAATAGAGGAGCACTGCAGCAGGCCTACTGGCTCATATAAGGCAAGTCCTTATCAAAACCACCCATACGTATATATACGTACGTACACATATATGTAAACATAAATTCACACATACACATAAGGATACACATGTATAGGCATTTGCACATCACGTACACATATGCACACGTATACATATGCATATGTATACATGTGCACCAAAGTATACATCTATGCATCTACCTACATGTACACACAAAATTACATAAATGCATTCATACATAGGCACATTCCTACGTGTTTAAAAGTGTACATATATACATTCACATAAGACTACCCTCATACACATGCGCTCGTGCGCATGGATTGGTGTTGCTCTTCGCCTAGCCGCCCCCCATACTCACCCAACAGGTGTATTTGCAGCAGGGCGTCAGCTGATCAATTCGGACTACATGGTCTCGTGTCATACATCAGAAGGGAAGTATGCTAGACATGAGGTCAACGACATCATAAAAAGAAGTCTCACCACAGCTCTTTGCCCAGCTGAACGGGAACCCCAAGTACAGAGGTCTGACGGAAATCAAAAGTGTCCAGATGGAGTCACTATGCTACCCTGGAAGGATGGTAAGCAGGTTGCATAGGACTACATCTGTGCTGCCACGTTGGAGGACTCGTACTTGCCATACTCTGAAGCTGAAGGGGGTGGAGCCGCCAGTTACAGGGAGACCCAGAAGATCCACAAATGTGAAGGCCTGCCCCCTTGCTATAACTTCATCCCAGAAGTCGGAGACCCTTGGAGCATGAAGCAAGTGCGCTCTAAAGTTCCTCATAGAAACCAAGGATCACAGAGGGGCCAGCTTCCTCTTTCATAGACTCTGTTGCGATCCAGAGGGGAAATGCCTGCAGCATTCTGGGCACGCGGCCCACCACCGGAGAGCTGGATGAAATATTTGAGATGTAGCTCTGAGATGTTATTTACGTTGTTCTACTTCCTATTGTATTTTTGTTAATGTATTCAGTATATAAAAAGAGTCCACATAGAATATAGGGGGTGGTAGGAGAAGAAAATATTCAAACAGCTCCGGGGAGAATCTCGAGTTTTCCCTGAAGTAAGTTCATTCTCTTCTCTGAGTATGAGGGTCCTCAGTCTAGTTCCAGAGGTGGTTCCTCCTTCCTCCCTGGATGTATGTAGTATATATATATATATATGTATATATATATATATATATATATATATATATATATATATAATTATATACATATATATATAATTATGTGATTAGAACCCACATTTGGAGGCTATCCACGAGTATGGCTCAGCTCTCTTCGTGAAAACGCACAAGTTGTGACTCGCGCACGCGGTGTGTGAGACACGCGCGCGCGCATTCAAATGTACATTCGTAAATACATTCATATGCAAACATACACACATATGCACACATGTATACATATGTATATATTTTGATTCATTAGACTTTCATCACCATCATGCAGTCTTCCTTTTGCAAGATCTGAGATATCGGCGTGTGGGGTTATGGAATTCGGGGATACTACCTTTCTCGGATCGCACAGCCACCGAAATACCTCTAGCTCATTATTATTATTCGCATTTAAGCCCGAAACCGAATGGGTGATACAATGTATGGAAAACAAGAATTTGAGGTGAGGAGGGTATGTCTCTATAGAAAAATACATGCAAGGGGCCTGAAACGTCAGTGTGTGTATGGGGGTGTGGGGTGTCATACACGGGGATTATTATGTGGGAAAGCACTAAACCCGCAAAGGTCATGCAATGCCTGAGGAGTGAGGACCAATCAGTAATGATAGTGTAGTTTAAATTTGTTGGGTCAGCCGCGCTTGATGAAGCGGGCAGGGGAAGTGTGTGAGTACCTGTAGAGTGCCTCCGCCAAGCCTGTCAGCAGGAGGTCATTGACGGAGACTCCGGCGAGGGCCCGGCCTTTCTTGAGTGCTGCGAGGGAGATAGGAGGAGACCAGGCCAAGAGCTTTGAGCCGGCCAGCCTACAGCCGTGGAGAGAGGAGGCGTCCCCCCGTTTTAGCACCCTCGCCACCACCCAAGGCAGGTGCGTCACCGACCACAGGAAGCGGGCCGCCCGGTATATATTCCCGCTGCTGCAGGAGCTGCTAACGGGGAGAGAAACATGTTCAGGAATGTAAGCATCCTCTAGGGCTGACACTATGAGCGCC
This sequence comes from Cherax destructor, assembly GCA_009830355.1. Taxonomy (NCBI): domain Eukaryota; kingdom Metazoa; phylum Arthropoda; class Malacostraca; order Decapoda; family Parastacidae; genus Cherax; species Cherax destructor. Next base: position 852,018 of record WNWK01000087.1, on the reverse strand, counting down.
ATGATGGAGCGACCATCACCATGGGCATGGTGAAGCCGCACTATCACTGCAGTGTGTTGCCACTCCCCTATATTCTCTTTGACACTGCCAAACCTTTTCAGTGGAGCCACGAGCACCTCCCACCTAGCTAGACCTCGCGGGAATGGAAGGTTGGTGCTGGCGCTCATTTCGCTCAGCAAGTCGTCCTCATCCTGTAGTAGTCGAGGACGGCACTCTAGCTGCAGCTCGCGCACGTGTTTGTCTACGTGGAAGTTGTTTTCGGGGATCCACATCACCACACCACACCGCTTCTCAACCACCTGCCGGAAATTTGGGTGTCTGAAGCGGCCGCGGTCATCACGAGCATCGGTGATGCGCTCAGCGAGGAACTTCCTGACGGCGGCTACACTAACTTTACCCCGCAGGACTGCCACACCGCTGATCACTGCCCGAGCGCTGCACGAGTCTAGGGTAAACAGTGCCTCCATGCCAGAGGCCACATACACTCCGCCTCCATAGATAGCCTGCACCAACAGCAGCACCAGACACCTCCACGTCCAAAGCACCACCAGCACAGGCACCACAAGCGGCAGCAGCACCACCACCACAGCCAACCCCACAACACTCTGGCTTATCGCTGCCACCCACCAACATAAGCCATTCAAACCCATCTTCACTGCTGGTGTTACCTGTGCTCAGGATACACCAGTCGTGTAACATTTTCCTGAGATCGGGCACTTAAATGCCCGCGGTAGTGCGGGAGCAACAGTGATGTGGCACGCGGAGGCAGTGGCACACCTCCATCACCAGTAGCTGCTAGTCAGGCACTAACCATAATTCCCTTCACACACCCTCGTCACTACACCTCGCACGGGGCCAAAAGAAAATCTCTATATTTTTACGTAAGCAATGCATGTCGTAAAAGGCGACTAAAAGGCCGTGAGAAAGGGGCTATTAACTCCTTCATTCAGTTACTAAAAAAAGTCAGAGACGAAAATATTGAAATTGAGGTAGGAAAATTTCATTGAGGAAAGGGTAAATGTGTTTTGATCGGGTGTACCTGAGAGAATCAGAGCTATGGAAAGAGTAACTGTAATAATAAACGATCAGTTATGGAAAGAAAAGAGAAGTGGGTTAAAGAGTGTATGCATATGGGGGGCGAGCGGAATGTAGAAGAAATTTTGGGAGGTGTTTAGTGTGTGTTTAAAGAGTTTTGAGCCAAGTAAGAAAATTATTGCTGTTGAGACCTAATTGCTAAAGTGGGTGAGACAGTTGTAGATGGTTAAGTTACCCCCACTTTCCCGCCTCCTGGTTGCTGGTTTGATCAATGAAGCGGTTAGTGCCAGCTGCCCCGCAGTCCAACGTATGCACCACAACCGGCTGATCAGGAACTGTTTTGAGGAATTATTTGTCCCCTTGAGTGCCAGGGGCCGAATGAAAATAGAGGGGCTCTTTCTTGACTTATATAGAAAGGAGGTTTGATAATAAGTAATACTAATTTCGAGCAAAAGAGGATAGATATGAAACTTATTAGGCAAAAGAACCCAAGTGCAACTTATATGACATTTTATTGTGGCAACGTTTCGCTTGACAAAGCTCCTGGAGAGCGAAACGTTGCCACGATAAAATGTCACATTAGTTGCACTGTCCTTTTACCTAACATATTGTCTGTAATTCTACCAACATAATGCATATATGAAACTTGATATATGGAGAAATAATAGCAGGTTCTTAGATTGTATTAGTAGTCAGAGTTAATGGGTAGACTAAGGGATGTATATGCTTTTAGAAGAGTGACAGATATATCAGTGCATTATTTAGTAGTGGCTACAGTAACGTAAGGGGTAGATGGCGTACAAGATTGGTATCAGTGGGTAAGTAAATAAAAGGAGAAAATTTCGGAAAGGTACAAACTATAGAAGGAAAGATGAGCTAGAAAAAACTACAGGAAATAAGGTCCAAGAGGTATGGGATAAATTTAAAAATGCGTTGCTATTGCACAACAGAAATTTGTGAATATAGGATGGGAACGAGCTAGAAATGAGATGAAATTAACTTTTTTTTTGTAATGTAAAAATGACAGAAGGTAATGTGGAAAGGATGATGGGGGTGGCGAGGGAGTGCAAAAGGAGAGCCTGTGGGAGAATGGGCAAGTTTTATAAGCAAATTTTGCTGAAACGAAAGAAAATGTTTTGAACAAATCTAAACGGTGAAGTCTGTAGAGAAATTAAACTTAGCAGTTAAAAACTAAAGAGAAGATCTTAGTTGGGGAGGTGTAGGCACTAAGAAGATGGAGAGCATATATAGACGAGTCGTTGAATGCTATAACAATGAAGAAGAGGCGGTAATTTCAAGTAATGGGCAGGGATAATATCGTATAAGAGTGAGCAGGAGCCTGAGGTGGATGAGGGTAGAATGAAAGAGGTAAAAGAGATGAGATGTATGGAATTTCGTCTGAGGTGGAGTTCTGTACTTTAATTGGACGCACCTGCCTGGACTTACTATTCCCTCTGCAACATTGCAAGCTCTTGAAAAAGTGTTGGCTGCAATACTAAAGGCCTAGAGCTATCATTCAACTCTCCCCTGTAGTTTTGCATTTTTTATCGCTTGTTTGCGATTATTGTACACATGTGTATGTATTAACATACATAAACATTTACATATGGTACAAACGAAATAATGTATCACGTTGCTGACCTGGATAAATCGTGTAGAACGTCACTCGTCTCTCTGATTTGCGTATCTATGTCTATTTAAACTCTGCTGCCATTCCTGGCAGCCTCATCTGCTGGATCTCTGCAGGTGAAGAAAATTTAAGGAACTGGAGCTGCCCTCCCCTTCCTCAGATCCAATCTAATTGATGAAACGAGCTGCATAACTTACGGATTTAGCAACTGCGCATGAATAAAATAATAATAATAGTTAAGGGCTACGTTGATCTTTCTTACTGTGCCGTTGATAGCCGCCACCCATCAACCCTGTCTTTGTAACCGCAATGGTGGTGAATAAATTGATGTCCTGCGGTTGTGGTCACTAGTACGTGCGCGTCTTGTACGGCATTGTTCATGGCCGCAATTTCTATCTGACGAGATTTTTATATCCACATGTACTAAACCTCTGAAGGTCATACTTCACATCCATCACATAGACTTTAGGCAGCTTGACCTACACGAGTTTGGCCATCGATGAAATGTAATTTAAGCCACAGCTGTATTGCTGCTTCCGTCGCGCATGTCTGCTGGTCTGCTGATCCAGCTACAGAAACTACTCCTCATTCATTGTTTCTCATACCAATTTTGTTGAAGTTTAAATAAAAAATATATCGACACCTCACTTGGAAGATGTATTTTGTACATAAACAAATTTAACAATACGCTGTATTCCCAAATATGTAGTGATAATTGGCACTCCTTTGGATTCGAATTTAGCTAATTTATTTCTTACGAGAAAATTTGGTTTGATGACTAATTTTACATCATTAATTTTAAATATGTTTAAGAGGTACCACGTTGGATAGACCCACCTGCTTCTGATCATAAGACAAACATAGTAGCATCTACGACACTAGCATAAATTGAGTTGAACCAGGAACTGTTCCTGGTTCCTCTGATGTAACACAATGCGCTTTACAAATTTCCTAATTTTAAATTCGCTAAAGTGTGAAATTTGTTTGAGTTGATGGGAATGATGTTGAGATACTTGAATTGATATTGGCAAGGAATTGGCATTAATCACACTTAGTGTGATTAACCGGTTTACGATTAGCCTGGTGTTGCCATTGGCATTTACTGTGATTAAATGTTAGTGTCAACAGCAAGCTAATCACAAACCGGTTGTAGGGTACATTAGTTTTCAGGCATTGTAATATAGGCATGATATAACATCATTATATTTTTGTCAAGTTAGACTGATACTCAGGATGCGTAAAGGAAGGCAAGACATTTTATCATAGAAACTCGTAGAGATTTGGTCTACATGTCAGGATCTCTCTCATACCAGCGTCCAAACAAAGAGAGAGATAGTAAATGAGGAGTAAAATGGTTCAAGACAATAGAAAACTCATTTTCCGTCTGGCTCCTGGCAGAGTAGAAGCTCCAGAAAGATTCATTCACAAGTGTCAGCTGTTGAGTGAAAAAGGAAGGGTAAACACGCTGTGTTTGGAACGTCCCGACCAGTTCGTAAGGCTGGAAAGACGATGATCCTGGATTCGTCCCTTCAATACGTGCACAGCTGGTAATGTTTTCGTTCAAGCAGTAGACGACAGCACACACCTGGGTAAACATGGAGTATACTCCAGCTCCCTTCTCTACGACACCGCTGTAAGCCAGAATCTTGTATAACCCTTCGTCAGTAAGACTGGCTTGATAAGTGTATGTCACCGTGCAACATAGACTGTCATTGTGGCACAGAGTTTTGATGAGTGTCTCTCTTTCTGACCCCTCTAATAATCTATGATGATAGCGCTCCAAATTTTCGTGTAAGAAATATAACTTGTCCTCATCCCTCGTTTGTTCAGTTGCACCCTCGGGAACACGAGACTTAGGCTGGATTAGTGACATACCGAAACTCCCAAGGAATTCCTTAAAGGACGAATCAGAACTACTAGACTGCAGGTCTGTAGGTAGGTGCTGGTATGAGGCATAGTCATGATCACTAAAAGACTCTGTTGTTCCTTCTTCGACCCTGCTTCCTTCGTCACTATTAACTGCAGCATTAGAAAACCCATTGGGACTTTCACGCGTGTAGTGAGTGGCATTAGTCGTTGTACTAAGTTGGTGTACCCGTAATCGCGTTCCTAGTGTGGAGACAGGGGCTACTAGAAGGGTCGTGCCTCCGTGGTGGTCATATGTGTAGAGGGCCGCTCGCGAGGACACTCCCCGGAAGATACCAGAGCCCAGCTTACACGTAGTGGGGTCATGGTAGTTGGCCACCAGTAAGTTGACTCCCAGACCAGAGCTCCATCCACTGAAGATCTGCGGAGCTGGAAAAACAGAATTAGTAATTACATAAATATATCCACACGGAGACAATAAAGCTTACACGAGTGCTGTATTTTTCGGCATTATATTGAAGTCCTCTTCCGTACATATTTCCATGCTATATAGATGTCCTGGGTAATGAACAGGCAGACGCCGGACAAGACTGCTGTAGTGAACCCATTCTGTAATAGACATTTGCCTTAAACAAATGTTCTTGGGAAGTGCCAGCCGTGGGCACTTGGCCCCATACATCTCACCCAGAGCCACCTATTTACAGGTGTCCATTTTCTCTTGCAGCTTGTGGCGTGGAGGTGACTGCCCATGGTTGAGATGTTTCTGCCCGTTTTCATGGTTTTTATAATTAATGTGGCGCCTGCAGGGATCTTTTAGGGGAGTCATATGGTATGAACTGAATATTTATGTTGAGCATTTCGTTCATGTTGTAGCTTTAATTGTTTGTTAATTTTGTGTTTGTTTTTATTGCGCATGTGTTGTACGTCAATAATTTTTTATTAGTATGAGCGTTGAGTGAACTACACTGTCACAAACCTCTGTAAATATCACAAATACTATTACTACGATGCCGCAGACATTGGTCTTAGTGTGAAGCCGAAAATTACAGAACTCATTTCAACTTCATTTACGTAAATATGTCATTGAGTGTGTTTATTATACTAAAACAACACGGGTTCGATCCGCCGGCTAGTCGCAGTGTTATTGATTAAATACCACTCTTTCGTGGTTGCAATGCGATATATACTGCTTGTGGAGGCTAGTACACCAAACGGGGAGTAGAATGAAATTAGCTCTGAGGCATCCACACATCGTATGGCCTCGGATCACGGTACAACACCTAGCTCTGCTGGGTGCGTGATTCTTGTAGGATTGTATGGTCCCGTGGGTTAGAGCGTCAAGAACTTTCGCTCACTATGAGGTGGGCTAAAACAAAACGGGGTTGATCCCCCGGCTAGTCTGTGTTGTTATTGATTGATATATATATATATATATATATATATATATATATATATATATATATATATATATATATATATATATATATATATATATAGACTGTGTGTGTGTGTGTAGCAAGAGCCTGGAGCACTAGCACTGACCTGTCAGGAAGGGAGTTCGTCAATCCAGGCAGTGCTCATAGCGACGTCTCTCACTCCCCGAGCCATCACGTTCCGCAGTCCCGGGTTCTCGTACATGATATCAAAACAGATCTGTAAGAAAGGAGTTCAGCTTGTGATCAGCCGTTACTGAAACTGAACATATGAACATTCCGGAAAATATAACACGCTGGATTACTTCCTTCTCTAAGGGCCAGATCAGCCAGGCTATGGTGGATGCATGCATCAGAGTGGTGATTCTTCAAATTTAATGGGGTGAAATATCTAGCAAGTGGACGCTTAGCCATGGGTATACAGCATCAGGAATCCAACGGTGTATAATCACTAACAGACTGATTATCTGAAACAGATTCATGCCACTTTCCTGACGAATAAAAGACCACTACCAGCTGTGATAGTTCTTGGTATCCACGACTCGGTCTTAGACCTTGATTCCTGGATGTACATACACAGGATGGCGTTTGCAACAAGCCTGAGGAAGTTTAGTACACACCTAAGAAGGGAAAACAATCAGCGCTGGTGGGAGGCAGCTCAGCGTAGGCACTCCAGCCTTGACTGCTCGGGAACAGTTGCAGAAACTTGTCAAGTTTTCAGTATCTTAGGAACAATTAGGAATACATAGCATTGATGTTCTTTATGAGATTTCATTCTATTTCAATATTGTACTATTTCATCTATCCTCTTTTCATTAATCTCTTTCCTACATGTTTCCGTGATATTTACTGTAAGCTTCCCAGTCATTGCTTGTGAGTGCGTGCGCGCGCGCGTGTGTGTGTGTGTGTGCGTGTGCGTGTGCGTTTTAGTTACCATTTTGTCATGGGCACTTGTCGATTTTACACTTGGCCTGTTGTGTGTGCGTATACTCGCCTAATTGTAATCACATAAATGTGGTTGCAGGGGTCGAGTTATAACTCCTGGCCCCGCCTCTTTGCTGGCCGCTACTAGGTCACTCTATCCGTACCCCATGAGTTTCATCATGCCTCCACTACGTCACTCTCCAGACTATTCCACTTCCTGACAACTCTCTGACTGAAGAAATACTTCCTAACATCCTTGTGACTCTTCTAAGTCTTCAACTTCCAGTTGTGGTCCCTTCTTTGTCTCATCTCTGAAACATCCTGTACTTATCCACCTTGTCAATTTTCCTCAGTATTTTCTATGTTGTTATCATGTCTCCACTATCCCTTCTGTCCTCCAGTGTCGTCAGGTCGATTTCCCTTAACTTCTCCTCGAAGGACATACCCCTTAGCTCCGGAACTAATTTCTTGACGTGCTTGACCAGGTGTGGGTTCCATACTGGTGCTGCATACTCCATTATGGGCCTGACGTACACGGTGTACAGAGTCTTGAACGATTACTTACTAACGTGTCGGAACGCTATTCTTAGGTTTGCTAGGCGCCCATATGCCGTAGCAGTTATTTGGTTGATGTGTGCCTCCGGTATTATACTCTCTCGAAGATCCTTTTTTATGAGTGATGTTTGCAGTCTTTGTCCCCCTAGCCTGTACTCTGCATGCGGTCTTCTTTGATCTTCCCAATCTTCATGACATTGCACTTGGTAGGGTTAAATTCTAGGAGCCAATTGCTTGACCAGGTTTACAGCCTGTCCAGATCCCTTTGTAGTCCTACCTGATCCTCATCCGATTTAATTCTTCGCATTAGCTTCACATCGTCTGCAAACAGACACCTCTGAATCTATCCCCCATACACCAGAAACACCTCGCCACGTACCATGGCTCGTTGCTGTCTTCCTGACAGGTATTCCCTGATCCATTGTAGTGCCTTCCCTGTTATCCCTGCCTGGTCCTCTAGCTTTTCACTAATCTCTTGTGTGGAACTGTGTCAAACGCCTTCTTACAGTCCAAGAAAATGAAATCTACCCACCTCTCTCTCTCTCTCTCTCTCTCTCTCTCTCTCTCTTGCCTCACTGCTGTCACCCTGTCATAGAACTCCAGTAGGTTTGTGACAGGATTTCCCGTCCCTGAAACCGTGTTGGCTGTCGTTGATAAGCTCATTCCTTTCTAGGTGTTCCACTACTCTTCTCCTGATAATCTTCTCCATGACCTTGCATACTATACATGTCAGTGACACTGGTCTGTAGTTTAATGCTTCATGTGTGTGTGTGTGTGTGTGTGTGTTTGTGCATGTAGTTCGCGTGTGCATGTAGTATGTGCGGTGAATGTGTGTGGTGAGTGTGTGTGGTGAGTGTGCGTGTAGTGAGTGTGCGTGTGGTGAGTGTGCGTGTGGTGAGTGTGCGTGTAGTGAGTGTGCGTGTAGTGAGTGTGCATTGGTGAGTGTGCGTGTAGTGAGTGCGTGTGTTGTGTGTGTGTGTGTGTGTGGTGTGTGTGTGTGTGTGTGTGTGTGTGTAGTGAGTGTTTGTGTGTAGTGTGTGTGTGTGTGTAGTGAGTGTGTGTGTGTAGTGTGTGTGTGTTTAGTGAGTGTGTGTAGTGTGTGTGTGTAGTGAGTGTGTATGTGTGTAGTGTGTGTGTGTGTGTGTGTGTGTGTGTAAGAAAAAAGGTAAATAGAAAGGGAAAGTGTGTGTAATTGTTTATGTTGGGATAGGTTTATGTAATGTTGACAAGAGCATATATTTACATTCACCTCCTCCCATGAATTGTCTCGCTGCTCATCAAGGTAAAACTGATACGCAAAAAAATAGTGAGCACCTAATCCGTGTGCTGTACTTGGTACCTGGCACCAGGGAGCAAATACCAATTTTTGTTTTACATTTGCAGGTCCAGCCACCCGGTGCACACATTATTTTATTAATAAAAGATATATTTTGACGCTGGATACAATGGTGTAGGGCGGATAACACAGAGGACAAGACAGGTGCAAAGCAAGCTTTAACAGTAACATTTCGCTCTGTGTAAAGTCTGTGTAAAGTCTGGTTAGAGTTGTGTAGTTATGATGATCTATATGACCTAACAGGGTCATATAGGTCAACGTAACTGCGCAGATACGGCACAACCTGTGTTAACCTAACACCTCTGTAAAGCTGGATGGATGATACCTTCGGTTGTAATTATTGTTAGTAGGTAATGGCAAACATAAAACGGGTGATGAAAACATTGTCAGTAATCCAAAAGATAATTTCTGACCTAGTTGCATGCTAGTTCACAGACAAAGAAGTTCCGTCCAGAAGGTGTAAAGTTTCTTGTAGACGAATATTACCATTGCTACCTGTTTGAAGGTGTTCTTGTGTGTCATAGTTATTGCCAAGATGCCCTGAATAATCTACCCGTTCAAAGGGCTTTTCAAATCTCGCAACTGTCTTTCCACCCTTGTTTTCAGTCCTAGTTCTTTTTGTCTATGTATACAAATCCTAGATCCGTTTGTGAGACTCTGCCTATCCTGCAATGCAAGTGCTCTTCTGTGCTAAAGGGTAACGTAAATAACATTCTTGGTACCTGAAGAGTGAAGGTGACGCCGAAGTCTGTGGTGAAAATAGCTTCTTCATCGTCATCCTCCCCTGGCGTGAACTCCGGCTCCAGAAACAGGTGTTTCTTGCGATACCTTCAGTATAGGATAAAGCAATAATTAAAAATTCCAGGTGTTGTTCATTCTGCACCAGGTCATTGTCTCTCTCTGTAAAACAAATATATAATTTCAAAGGGTTGCCTAACATTAAAATCCGTCTCTATGTTCCCAGAGACTCATAATTTTGGTTTTAATATAAAAGTGGCCTGATAATACTCAGCAAGTTTAAATATGAATAAAGGAACACTGTATCAGGCTTACTGGCCTGTACGAGGTTAGTTCTAATAAAAAATTTGTTCCACATCGGCTTTTCTCATCAAGCCTGTGTGACCCAAAGAAGAAAATATATTAATAATCTATTGCTCCTTACTTATTTTCCCCTAGAACTGCAGACATCATAGTCGGATGAGCCACTGAATCTCAACATCCCCAAAGGACCTCCAAAATGGAAATACAACAAACCTGTTTTTTTTTCTAAATTTTCATAGATATTACCATGGTCAGTCCCATCAAGGCCGGTGCCTAGATGCCGGTGAAATGTCCTTGATCAAGAGAACTGGAATTACCCTCTGTTTTCTTGAATCAAACCTGAGTCCTTCCCATTCCTTAGGCGTTGAATGATCTTAAGGGTTTATCTCTTTCCCCCTAAATATAATAATATTATCCATGCTCTCACTCCAACATGTTAAATTCTCCCCCCCACCAAAAAAATAAATTGCCTCTCCTTACTCGAATTTAATAACAAGTTGTTGAGGGACAACGGCGTAAGCCGACGAGTACTAATCAAAAATAGTTTATCATAACTTTTTAGACTCTTCACTGACGGTGGGACTTACCAAATACTTGATAAAGTACCACTGAGGGTGAAACTTCGTAAACTAGTTTCTCCTTGCCTAAAGTATATTTGAATCACGCCGGGTGTTCAAGCCATTATCTCTCAAAGCGTCCTTCACTCTTGTAATATTAATTACAGGTTAAAAAAACACAACATACCTGGATACAACTGCACCTGAACGATCAAAGACAACTTGGGTGTTGTAGAAGCTGTAGCCAGAGACAGCCTTGTCGTTATCGTTTTCCAGCGATGACAACTGTTCCCCAGGAATCTTATGTTGAAAACGTGAGTTTTGGTTGCGTTCTCTACGCCCCACTCCACTATCACTGTTGTGGGTGTCGGGTTGGGTGGTGACGGGAGTGGTGACGTCCGTGCTTGGTTCTTGTTCGATAAGGTCCACTACCAGGTATATCCTCAGGTCTCTAGCACAGCAGCTTAGCTCACGCATTATCTGTACATCCACATCTACATGTTGACACCCCAATGGTATTGTCAAGAGGGACGCTGGTCCGTGAGTGTGGTCTTGACGACCAGGTCTGTGTATCTCAGTGTTGTTGGTCCGTGAGTGTGGTCTTGACGACCAGGTCTGTGTATCTCAGTGTTGCTGGTCCGTGAGTGTGGTCATGACGACCAGGTCTGTGTATCTGTGTTGCTGGTCCTGTCGTGTCAGTAAATATGTATACACTTGTGTAGTGTATCACAGAATAGTAACTCCAGACGTTACATGTAGGCTCCCTGTGTTACGGTGACGTCAGAGCTCTCGCTCCATGTGGCGGCTACGTCATAGGCCTTCAGCCTCACTACTAAGCCGACACCCAGCTGAACAGACGTAGCCTGGTACACCTCCTCTCACAGACTCGTAAATACACCGTACCACCCTACAAGGAGTATCCTTTGACAACCTATTTATCTCTCTCGAACCCCACACAACAGTCCGTGAGTGAGGTCATGACGACCAGGTCTGTGTATCTGTTGCTGGTCCGTGAGTGTGGTCTTGACGACCAGGTCTGTGTATCTCAGTGTTGCTGGTCCGTGAGTGAGGTCTTGACGACCAGGTCTGTGTATCTGTTGCTGGTCCGTGAGTGTGGTCTTGACGACCAGGTCTGTGTATCTCAGTGTTGCTGGTCCGTGAGTGAGGTCTTGACGACCAGGTCTGTGTATCTGTTGCTGGTCCGTGAGTGTGGTCTTGACGACCAGGTCTGTATATCTCAGTGTTGCTGGTCCTTGAGTGAGGTCTTGACGACCAGGTCTGTGTATCTGTTGCTGGTCCGTAAGTGTGGTCTTGACGACCAGTGTGTAAATATGACACGATGCGGGTAATGACATTTTAATATTTTAATATAAAGGCCTTGATAAAGTGCCTGGTGGGCGAAACGTCTTCACAATAAAATGGCATGAACTGTATTGTGAGTCTTATTTACACATTTTTAATATGCTCTAACACTGTATTGCCACGTTGACCATAAGGTCAGTGAATGTCAACCAAACATTATCTTTACACCTTCTCTTCCTCCTATTACATCTTAATATATTGCGAACCAGACAGAAAATGCCTTCTGTTGCCTCTCTTGTACACACCCAGCCACAGGAGGTGCATGAACCTGTATCTTTCTCATTATCAAGGTTCCTCCCACTCTCACCAGTGGTGGGTATAACCTCCTCCCTTCCTACCCAAGACTCTTCTCCCTTTCTCTCTATCTCTCTCTCTTATCTCTCTTCTCTCTCCTCTCTCCCTCTTTTATACACACACGACTCAAGACTCGGATGAGTCAAAGGGATGTTAGGAAGTATTTCTTTAGTCATAGAGTTGTCAAGTGACGTAGTGGAGGCAGGAACCATACAGTTTTAAGACGAGGTATGATAAAGCTCATGGAGCAGGGAGAGAGAGGATCTAGTAGCGATCAGTGAAGAGGCGGTTCCAGGAGCTATGACTCGACCCCTGCAACCACATATAGGTGAGTACATATAGGTGAGTACACGCACATACACACAATCAACAAGTACCTTTGATAACCAGTAACTAACACGGACCAAGTGATGAATAATAACATTATCATCTCAGAGAAATCAAGTTATTTAATCTTTCTGTGTTATTTAATAACTACCGTGCAATAACCATTTCCTTGTATATTGAACTAGTCATGATAGTTTTAAAAATAAAAGATATAGAAAAATTATGTCGGTATATGTTGTACATGTACTTGTAGAAAATAATAATAATATTATTATTATTATTATCATCAGTATCAGCCGAAAACTGGGTATTATTATCGAAAAAAAATTTGGTATCGTCCTATCTCTAATAAAGACGTCTCTGCATTATATATAATTTTACTTATCTTGAAAATATAAGTTGATTAGCATTTTATTTGATTAAGCACGATTATTATTATAATTAAATTATTTTTATTGTGGCTAAATGCGTAGAGGTCATACTGGCAAGTAGTCAGGTTTGATAAGGAACTGGAGGGTAGATAAACTTGAAACCGGAAGACTGAACTTACCAGGGTGAAGTTGTTGTTGTGAGGGAGGAGGCAGGGCAGCACGTGGTCAGCAGGGTGAGGCACGAGCTGGGTCAGGGAGAGGAACTCCCTGCCACTCACGTCTGTGCTGCTTAAGCCGTATTCGGGGAACACCATTATGTCTGCTCCCTGTGTACCAGCAGAGTAAGAAGCATCATTATGTCTGCTCCATGTGTACCAGCAGAGTAAGAAGCATCATTATATCTGCTCCATGTGTACCAGCAGAGTAAGAAGCATCATTATATCTGCTCCCTGCGTACCAGTAAAGTAAGAAATACCGCTGTCTGCTACCTAGCTGTAGATAGCTACCTAGATTTTTATTATATTTAAAACAAGCGCTAAACCTGTAAGTCGTACAGCGTTACAGATACTTTAGAATTAGTTAACTATTCCGTTGAAGGTCCTTTGATCCTCCTTTCAACGGAAACAAACCAAATTGCGGTTATTAACCGCAATTTGGTTAATCCCAGTTAATTGCGGTTATTACTGGGATTTTAAACAGAATACAGCTGTTGTCTTCTCTTCTGCTTGTTCCTCAGTACAATGGAAAACAATGTATTACTGAAGTATACTGTACAACCTAAATTTTAGAATTTGATCAAGTTCCTGGTGAACGAAACGTTTTTTTGAGAAAATGCCACAAACCGCATGTTGTCTCAGTGTGAATTTGAGAAAAAAAGGCACGTGATTTGTCAGAGAATACTTACTCGTCCAGACTATCAATGGCACGATGGAAGTTAATAACAGCATAAGTATTGACACTATCAATAGTACTATTGGCACTACTATCCGTGTTAGTAGTGGTAGTATCAATGGTAGAATTAGTATTTGTGAATTAAATGAAAATATGGGGAATACAAAACTAATATTAATTATAGATACTCAGACAAGGTTACTGGGAGGCCAGAAATATAAAAATAATAGGGGTTATTACAATAAATTAACACCACCTTGAAAAATGGAAATATAAAATATACTGACAATAAGCACTTACAAATGGTTAGTCCACTATAAATTAACTTCCAAGTTTCTACAAAATCCTGAAAATGGTTGGATGACTGTGGGGTTCTGCTGCAACTTAGTGTCGTGAGCCTATTCAGATGTCTTGTAAGTTGAAAGAAGCCAGTTTAAATTGCTGTCCAAGCCAGAATAGGTCTTCCCCAAGTGACTAGGTCTAGTGGACTAATAAGTGAGGGTAGACCAGTGAGATGCTGTTGCTTTATTTCTAGTAAATAAAGTAGTGGTGTTATCTTAAGGCGAGGAGGTCTGTAGTTTCAAGGGGAAAATGGTGGTAATTAGGGCTACACCGAGGAATCACCTGTACGTCGGCTCACCTGTTAAGTTGTGTCTACTGTTGTGTGCTAAGACCTGCTTTGTTTTGGGTTGATAAAGCCTGTTTATTAGTAAGGCAAAAAAAAAAAAAAGCCTTCTTAAGTGAGAAAGAGAATATTTATATACTTTTTCTGGTAAATAAAAAAATAATTATGTTAAGTAAAATGACACAAATGCAACTGTGACATTTTATTGTGGCAACGTTTCGCTCTCCAGGAGCTTTTTCAAGCCGTTTTTTCAAGCCGCTTTTTAAAGCCGTAACGGATTGAAAAAGCTCCTGTAGAGCGAAACATTGCCACAATAAAATGTAACATTAGTTGCATTTGTGTCCCTTTACTTAACATATTGTAGGTAATTCTACCAATATTATTACAAAAATAATTAAAATGTAATGTGATCTTTCGAGCGTCTAATTAAAGTTAATATATATATATATATATATATATATATATATATATATATATATATATATATATATATATATATATATATATATATACATATATATATATATATTCATTTTTATTTTATTTGATTCATTTGTATTTTAGTTTTTAATTTTGTTGTCTAGTGACTTACTGCAGGTGATGCTCACTTCTCTGTGCTGTTTAATTGTTTGTTATATTATAACTTTATTTTTTGTTTGTGTTGTAAGGAGAATATTAAAATATATTGTGAGATTTCGAAATTTATACAGATTGTGTTTTGATTGGATGGGATGTCGTTTAGGAATGGGAGGTGTTGTGTAACCTGCAGTGTATTTTGTGAGACCATGGCAGACCCATGGATGTCTTGGCTTATTTTCTTAACCTGTGTTAGGAGAAAGTTGGGGTCGGAGGTTGAGTGTTCCTCGGACTGAATCTTTGAAAAGCGTAGGTATTGAAGTGTAGTATAACTCGATTTTGAAAGGCGTTCGAGATATTATAGAGAGAAACTTGATTTGTAAAAACAACGGAGTTAACTTGTGTGTGTGTGTGTGTGTGTGTGTGTGTGTGTGTGTGTGTGTGTAAAGCAAATTGCTCCCAATATTATCAAGTTTCGGTGTGTTTAGGGATTTGTCTAGTAAATAGGTGGGAACAAAAATAACACAAGAATTTAGGCAAATCGTGAATTCTCTTAACTCCATTATTTTTGAAGGGAAGAAGAGGGGATATTATGTTAATTGATGCAAGCCAGTATTGGTTTTATCGCCTCAACTTTTAAGAATTACTGATCTAAGGGAATAACATGGTACTACTCTCCCCTTCTTGAGCCGTTATAATTCTCATACATGGGTTCTAACCCCAGAAGTACCATGGTTTGTTTACAATTGTGTTATTACGATTTCGTGAGTCATGAAACAATAGTTTCATTACAATAGAATTAATAAATAATTTACTAGCAGATGAACCCTATTCTGTGATTGTCATGCGTTGAATATCATTAAAAATTAGGAAATATTAATTTTAAATTTAGTATATCATCTTCGGGAGACAATAAACTGAAGCAAAATAATAGCTGTAACAAAATAGTTTTAGTCATAGCATGAATACAACAAATTTTACTATTAACTGAAACAGAAAGGTTAGTATTCTATACTTATACAAATATACAGGAGGCTGATAAGAGTCCTACCATTAAAAGATATCCACGAGGAGATATGAAATTGTATGGCGTGTAAGACTGTGTGTGTAAGTTGATAGGGTTAACCTCCTTGTAGCCACAATGTACTACACGATGGGACTACCTCGTAGGCCGGAATACACTTCCAGGAAACCCTAAATAACAAGCATAGTAGAAATTATAGGTGTTTAGAGGTGGATTCCTAGGTACATCGGTACGGTGGGTGGGGGTTGGTACGTATGTACCTAGGAATCCACCTCTAAACACCCCACACATACACTCTCTCCCTCCCTCTCTCCCTTAGGAGACTAGTAGCTGGTGTGAGTGCATGCAATTATCTGCCAGACTACTGGTGTGATTGACAGAGATGGTGATTTACTGAAACCTTTCAAAATAATAATAATATGTTAATAAGAATATTATTTATAACAAAAACATTTATGTGAAAAATATTGATGGAAAATATAGATAAAAAAACAGTGACGAGAAGCAATTATATATATTTCGGGCTGACCTGTTCCTTGGCCAAGGTTGCGTAGTGGATGTAGTTGTGGGCATTCTTCTGCAGGAGGGCAAGACCCCCTGATTCCCAGCTGCTGTAGGGCTCGTACTCCAGCACCGCTGCTGTGTACTCCACAGGTTCCCGGGTGTCGGAGCCCACATCACCGGCAGGAGTCACTCTTCCCTCTAACTCGTTACTGTCAAGTAACTGTGTTTCACCTATCTTTTTCCCAAGAAGTAATTTCGTTTCACCTAATTGGTTCCCTGGAAGGGATCTTGATTCATCTTCCTGGCTTCCAAGAAGTGAGCTTGCTTCATATACCTGTCTCTCAGAAAGTGAGCTTGCTCTATATACCTGTCTCTCAGAAAGTGAGCTTGTTTCATCTACCTCGTTCCCTGAAAGTGCTTTTGTTTCCTTCATCTGGTCAATAGTAAGTGATATTAGTTCTTCCACCTGGTCACCAAGTACTGGCCCTGAAGAGGAAGTTTCCGCCAGGAGCAACAACAACAGTAGGCTGTGGCATCCCATGCCAGGGGATTTTGCTTGTGTCGTCACAAGCGCTGGTGATGATACTGATGCTGGTTTCTATGAAGAGTGTTGGTGATTGTGATGGTGGTGGTAGCGCTGTTGTTTATATGATAGCAGTAGAGCTTATAAGAAATAATAATGGTATTTTAAAGTGAGGGTCTTGGCCATAACAGTGACACTAACGCTGGTGGGGTCACTACTGGAGCTCTCACTGTTTTTTGTATGATAACGTTATCTCTGTGACGAATCCCTAATGATGATGATGATGGCGCTATGTGTGATATTTTCTCAGATGTACAAAGATAAGGAACGATCCTGAGTGTATTACTGTATAAATATTTTCACTGTTACTGAGATAAGTTCCATTTTCTGGCTCTCTGAAAGATGTTGATTTACAACTCCTGGGTCTTTTGTAAATGTTATACTACAGATACTTGACTTTTTTATATAAATTAGAAGGAAGAAAAAATCGGATAAGTTAAGGCTGTTATTTGCTATTCGTTATAACTATTTTTTTAGGCTAAACAGGTTTTTAAATGCGTCACTGTCCATGAAAGGGCAGATTTAACAACGCGGAACTAGACTGATTTGGTAAGCATTATTTTAATACGCTGAGTGCAGTAGAGGTGACTAGATTGTGGGTTAGTATAAATATTGTTCAGTGTGGCGCTAACCCTTTTTCTATCTTCCATGGTTGATGGTTGAACAGGTGATTAAAAACTTTAACCGCATGCTGTACTAGGCTTGCATCGAGGTAGAGGGGGCTGGGGTTATGCAAAATGGGAAATACTTATCTCGAATCGCGCAGGGGCCTAGAAATATAGATTTCATAAAGCGCTAAACTCGTGTGGTTTTTAATGATCGCCCATTATTATTTATTAATATTATTATTATTATGGGGAAGTGCAACGCTCTCGTTGTTCATCTAGTATTAATAATGTTGTGGGTGATGCAATAGCTGAGTGTAGACGACGTGGGAAGCCAGAGTAATACACAAGTGAAGCCCCTCTAGCTAACCCGGCCGAGGCTGCCACCAGGCACAAGACGCATCAGGAAAGCAAAGCTCATTTGCTTTTCCGGGTTACCTGGAACGTTTCTTCCCTTCGAGGAAAGAGAGGTGCCTTGAAGGTGGTGGAGAGGTGTTGATTCAAGGAATTGGAGCTACTTTGCTCTTCCTCGGTTCAAATGTGATAGCTTTCCATTCCCCAGGTTCACTATGACTTTCATATGAGTGAAATAACAGACACAGACACACACACACACACACACAACAGGCCTAGTGTCTAATCGACATGTCGTGTGGGTTCTTGATGGATTTGGTAATAAACACAAACATAGCTTGGCTTAGTAACTTATATATTAGAGGAAAAATATGGGAAGCACTCAGACATGACCTGTCGTCTCTGTACTCCGCTCTGAACCGAGGCCAGTGGGCGAGGGATGCCCACGGCATTCAAAGGGTGACCTATAACATCATGCTAGGTCAGCAGAAAGACTAGTAATGGTCAGTGATCATGTAGGGAGGCTGTGACTCAGTAACGGTTACACTAAAATACTACTACTGAACTACTACTGACAGCTCGGCCATGTTACGTATGGCGTCCTAACATACAGCTAATACAAACTAGAGGCGACAGGCATACGGCTCTGGGCTGATTCTATACAATGTCAAAGTACACAACAGTTGAACATTATAACTATACTTAAGGATATTATCGGGATGGAAATCAATGTAATGCATTACAAATATATATCACAATTCATAGGAATAGATAAAATCAATGGTGGGATATACAATAAAAGAGATAAAAATGATCGATCGATCTGTATCTCATGTGATTCTACGTGATTCTGAGGAAATATATTTACAAAGAACGAAAGTGTTTAACAGAAAAGCAGACTTGGTGCACTCAGATCTAGTACTGTTAAATCTCAGAATTCGGAGAGAACGTTAACACAAAAAATAAATTCTTGAATAATACTATGTTGATATAGTAATATACAGTTGAAATACATGTTAAACTATATTATTCATCTATACAGGTTGACAATCTTTGGCCAATGATGACTTCGAGGTCATGGACTCTGTTTATTATTATTATATTTAGATGAAACCCTAAACTCCTCTGGGTGATGCAGCACAAAGAGTGGTTGAGGCTCGGTCCTCCATCCTCTTATCTTGAGATACACTGACCATGGTACGGGTGAGGTTTGAACCCATGGCGAGTGGTCACAGTGGGATCCATTCTAACCTCCCTCCCTATGTTTAGTATCATAGTATTTTATTGCAAAACATACATTGTCCATATGACCTGCTTTCGATTTCTTCCATATACAGTGTATAATATTGATTTGCATTAAGCTTCATGACTTATCTTTCAGTACATTTTCTTATTTTATGCAAATTTTCTTGGAGTGATTTACAGCGATTTTTGTTACTTTTGCACATGATCGTTGCCTCATCCGCAAACATATAGATAAAAGAGAATGTCAATATATCGTGAAAGAAGTACTAGGCAAGGCAGGATTAACAGATTAGGCCTAGACCAGCAGTTGTTGATGGTCTTGAACTAATCACTCGAACATAAAAATACAAGTGTTATTAATCCATAATTAATATCGTTCAGCGCTACAGTTACATAATTTTTGAGATTTCAAAATGTCTTTAATCTGTGTGAATTTGTATGGGTTGATTCTGACGGAAAATCTTAATGTTAGGTTAGATAAGATTCGTCAGGAAACAGGACAAGTGTTTCCTGATGCGGTCTTAGTCATATGATGACCCGCAGCTGGAGCTTTTAGTTATCTGACCGAGACCTTCCGCTGGCTTCTGTCCACCCCTCTAAAAATTTAGGTTATAATTATAATCATTTATTGTTTTAAGAGTCTTGAGCTTCAGGTTCCTCGGACCACACATTGACGGGTCCCGGGTGCAAAAGGTTGAAATAGCAATCTTGCATTTGCAAATCCACCACTATGCAGAAACCAACACAATCTTTTGTGCATTGTTAAGTCACTATAGATTATATAGTTGCATGGTGTACAGTTCTTTCATCATTGTGTGTGTGTGTGTGTGTGTGTGTGTGTGTGTGTGTGTGTGTGTGTGTGTGTGTGTGTGTGTGTGTGTGTGTGTGTGGCATTCGAGTTAACTGTAAGGCAGCTTGGTGTTAACAGAGAGAAAATGAATGAATCAGCAGATCCAACCAGGTAAAATCTCCGCGAGAAGGCATACCTGAAGTATACTTGGAGGGTGTTCGGGGAAGGGGGTTCAACACCCCAACGGCCCGGTCCGTGATCAGGCCTGGTGGTGTATCAGGACTTTGACGTGGTTGACTGGACAACGTGAGTGATGGAGTGTGACATGGGTGGGAGTCTCGCCTCACTGTCTACCTCATCAATTGATACAGTCTTGTGGCAGAACATGAAAACGAATACTTGCAATAAATTACTCCAGCAACTGCTGAAGCCGCCATTGTTAACTCATCTCCCGCTAACACTTCTTTGTGATCACAACATTGTGGCAAGAATAGTGTCATGTGAGTACAAAGTGTTGCACGAATACCATAGTGTTACACGATTGCAGCAGTGTGCTTCTTCACTTATCCTTCTAATGATCTTGCACCTTAGTCGCTGCTAGTATACTATCCAAGAGTAGAAGGAATCAATAACTGATTATATGACAGTCAACATTTAGAACTAATCACCAGGTGTCATTAGCTATCATTAAAATGATTTGTCATTCTATTTACCATTTAAAAATAAATCTTTGTTCCTTAGAGTAAGCAAGGAATGGAACTTCAGGATAAGCCAAACACCAATGTATATTATTTCAACAGACAAATGTATTATATATTAATGATTTTGAAAATGACAGTTCTTATAAATGCTGAGATAGCAGATGAAACATTAATAAACAGATGAATAATTGGAGCAAAATTAATTTCCTTCTTTGATATATGAATAACCCATTATTTTAGCACAAATTAAAAAATGAGGCAAAACGAAACATGTATAATATTTACACACACAATTATATATATATATATATATATATATATATATATATATATATATATATATATATATATATATATATATAGTATATTATATATATATATATATATATATATATATATATATATATATATATATATATGAGAAGAGAGAGAGATAATGAACGAATGAATCACCAGATCCAGCAAATTAAAATCTCCATGAGGAGGTATACCTGGAGGGTGTTCCGGGGGGGGGGGAGTCAACGCAACCGCGGCCCTGTCCCTCGCCAGGCTTTGTGGTGGATCATAGCCTAATCAACCAGGCTGCTACTGCTGGCCGCACGCAAGCCGAGGTAATATACCACAGCCCGGCTGGTCAGGTACCGACCAGCTCCCTCTTGAAGAGAGCTGTTTGTGACTAGATAAAGCCCACTGCGTGGGCGAAACGTTGTCAATAAAGGATCACATTATACTGCTTATGTGTTTATTTTTCCAATCTACACATGTGCTGGTATGTATGATAATTTATCATACATAGCAGACAAGTGCAGTGTAATACATTTTAGATAATCTCAGATATGAATGCAAAATGTTTGGCAACTAACCGATACAAGAGAATCATAAGCAAAAGTAATCATAATCAGCGACCTCAAAAGTACTAAACAAGGCCAATTCCGAAGCATCAAAATTAACAGAATATTAGGTTTCATAACTCGCAACTTTGAGAACAAAATACCCAAGGCAATATCGACCCTATAATTCACTTATTTGACCAGATCTTGAGATGGTAGAGAAAAGAGTGATCTGTTTGTGACTCGATAAAGCCCACTGCGTGGGCGAAACGTTGTCAATAAAGGATCACATTATACTGCTTATGTGTTTATTTTTCCATTGTGTCGGTATTTTATACCATTTATTTCCACATGTGTAGATTACCTAGGATAACCCAAAGAAGTCAATGACTTACTTCCATTGGGGTCCTTGTAATATCTTATTTAACCCTTAAAAGTTAAAACAGCTACGTAACTCAACTACGTAAAAAGCAGTTACACTAAAAGGAGATATATTAAAGAGAGGATTAGATCACAGTAATAGGTGTATGTATTTAACTGCACAAGAAGTCACTCTCCCTTTCTGTCGCTACATTCATTAGGTACCTTTTGGCTCTCTTCCTGACCTGGCTCTTGCTATGACAGGCTTTGACATGTTCAGGCAATCCGTTCCACTCCTTTATTGCTGCACAATATAAGGTGTTTGAAGCCTGACCACCTATTGTGCGTACTACAAAGTTGTGTTCCCTTCCGCTGGATAATTGCTTTTGTTCTCAGCCTTGACAAACTTGGCAGCAAGATATTCTGGACACTTGTGAGCAATTTTATAAACGTGATTTAACTTCAGTTGTTGACACTGTGGTGAAGTCAGGAACCATACATAGGCTTTAAGACGAGGTATGATAAAGCTCATGGAGCAGGGAGAGAAGAGACCCAGTAGCGGACAGTGAAGAGGCGGGGCCAGGAGCTGAGTATCGACCCCTGCAACCACAATTAGGTGAGTACACACGCATATACAACAGGCCTAGTGTCTAATTGATATGTGCCTAGGACAAAATGGTACCTAACTGTGCCTGTCGGTAGAGGAACTTTAGTAAGGCATTCGCTTTCTTTACTACACTGTTTTCTATCATTTTCCTGACATGCATGGGTCAAAGGGGATTCCCAGATATTTCACTGAAGATACTGAGGTGATGGGTTCAAATTACACTGGACATTAAAATTATTTACCCTTTTCAGTTTATTTTTTCGTGCCAGAGTATGGCTTCCGATTTCCAGAGGTGTAATGATAATTTGCTGTGTACTATTTCCTGGAGTGATAGTACATTAGCTATATCTTGTGGAACTTTATACCTGACACTAACAGAGCACTGTCATCTGCATGCAACAGAAGCTTACACTAAATACTGATGGGTATGTCATTCAGATAACATACGAACTATAATTAAAACAGACTCTCCATATGCTATCGGCGCGGGTTTTAATTCTGTGTTGCTGATCTTGATAATTTGTTTCCTGTTGCTCAGGTAGGAATTAAACTAGTGTACAGAACCTATGCCTATAACTTGTAGTTTCTTACATAATATTTTATGACTGACCGTATCGAAGGCCTTTTATAAGTGTAAGGTCACATACCTATGAGATTCCCTAGCGACCTTTGGTAGGTGTCAATCGAGTAAGATCTGAAGCTTGATTGGTTATTATGGAGAATGTTGTTATTAAGATATTTGACAGTACACCGCCTTCTCTAGAATTTTGGACATCACGCTGAGTATACTAACAGGCCTATAGTTGCTGACATCAGACCTATTTTTCTTGAACGGCTCCGGGACGGTATTAGTGGTGATTGGCAAATTTATTATGTGCGCAACTGGGATTGACAATTCAGAGGCAACATCTTTTAGGAATTTATCTTGAATGTTATTTGGACCTGTGCTGTTAATTGGGTTTAACTTGCTTTAGTTGAGACAGTCATATTCTAGAGGAGCACTGCAATGAGGCTAGCGGCCCGCTAGCCTCATTGCAGTGCTCCTCTAGAATATGACTGTCTCCACTACTATTACTACTACTACCACTTCCACTACTTACTTCATTAAATAACAAAAAGGCACAATACCGTGACTGGAACAATACACACACACCCGCACATATAAAGAGAGGAGCTTACGACGACGTTTCGCCCGACTTGGACCATTTACAAAGTCACACTAACAAAAGAGACAGAGGAAGGGATTTATAGGCAGGCAGACAGGGAGGGTACAAGAGAGGGGAAATGTAGGAGTAGTGGTAGTAGTGGTAGTAGTAAGTGTAGTAAGGTAGTAGAGTAGACAGTCAATGGGAAGGAGCACTGCTATGAGGCTGGCGGCCGCAAGAGGGTACGAGAGGGAAGAAAGCGAAAATGAAGGAAAATACAAGGCAAAAGAAAGAACAGAAAGAAAGGAAAACCCAAGGAGAAAAAAGGAGAAGGGGAAGATAAGACAGGAAGGAATCAGGTTAAGTCACGGGTGTTCTGAAGTTTAGAGCATTTAACAATGTAATGAGAGAGGAAAGCATCAACAGAGACACCTTTGGTGTCGCTATGGGCTCTCCTCTATCTCCTGTTCTTGCTAATCTTTATATGGAATACTTCGAGACTGTTCTTCTTCCCACTATTGATGTACGTCCTTCACTCTGGCTCCGCTATGTAGATGACATCTTTGCTCTTTGGCCTCATGACTTAAGTCTCTTCCAACCTTTTCTTGATGCTCTTAATAATCTTGCCCCTTCCATTAAGTTTAAAGCTGATTGGGAATCTAATTCTTGCTTCCTTTCCTTGATGTTCATGTCCACCGTTCAGTTACAGGTTTTGCCTTCTCCGTGTACCGCAAGCCTATGCACAGTGGCATGTACATTCATTACTTCTCTTATCATGCCTCCTCTGTCAAGAAGAGTGTTCTTATCTCCCTCTTTCTCCGTGCTCTCCGCATCTGTGATCCTCAGTTTCTTGAAGCAGAAATTTCCACTCTTCATAATTCTTTTTCCCGCCTGGGCTACCCTTCCCATTTCATAGACTCTGCTTTCTCTCGTGCTAAACGGACTTTCTTCTCTCCTAAACCTCTACTCCTGAGAACTCTCCAGTCCTCTGCCTTCCCTACATCTCTGGTCTCTCTAATCTCAGCAACTCTCTCCGTTCCTTAGACATCAAACTTACCTTTCGCCAAACTAACACTCTTCGCACTAATCTAGTTCATACCTCCCCTACCTCCACAGATTCTCCTGGTGTCTACTCTATTTCTTGCTCCTCCTGTCCTCTTCAGTACTTCGGAGAAACTGGCCGATCTCTTCTGACAGACTCGGGGAGCACAAAAATAGTGTTAGGCTTGCCGACACTAATAATGCTCTTTTCTGTCATGTCAGAGATCACAGTCATCCCATTGATTGGTCTTCTGCTAAAACTGTCTACCCTACGTCTAACTTTCATAGTCGCCGCCTGGTTGAATCCTCCCTTATACACAACTTTCCCTGTATGAATCTTAGCCCTGGCTTTGTCTCTGTTGATGCTTTCCTCTCTCATTACATTGTTAAATGCTCTAAACTTCAGAACACCCGTGACTTAACCTGATTCCTTCCCTGTCTTATCTTCCCCTTCTCCTTTTTCTCCTTGGGTTTTCCTTTCTTTCTGTTCTTTCTTTTGCCTTGTATTTTCCTTCATTTTTCGCTTTTCTTCCATCTCGTACCCCCTTGCGGGCCGCTAGCCTCATAGCAGTGCTCCTTCCCATTGACTGTCTACTCTACTACCTTTACTACTACCTTTACTACTACCACTACTACCACTACTCCTACATTTCCCCACTCTCTTGTACCCTCCCCTGTCTGCCTGCCTATAAATACCCTTCCTCTGTCTCTGTGTGTTAGTGTGACTTTGTAAATGGTCCAAGTCGGGCCGAAACGTCGTCGTAAGCTCCTCTCTTTTATATGTGCGGGTTGTGTGTGTACTTACTTCATTAGTACCCCACTCTCTGGTACCCTCCCCTGTCTGCCTGCCTATAAATACCCCTTCCCCCGTCTCTGTGTGTTTCCTCATCTGGAAGACCATTTATTTTTTTACAAACAAGAAGGACTGTAGATATGAAACAATTCCATGCGACCTGCTTACACATTTACGAAATGGGAACATCAAGTTCACTAACAACCATGGCTCCACTACATCTTTCTCCGAACTCATAGACATAATAGAACAGATGGGAACAGACCCAGATTACCGCTGCAAACAATCTAATGTATGCCTTGTCCCCACATCAACTTTTAAGAACATCAAGAATGCAGCTGACTACTCCACTATAAAGGACCAAATAGAGTGATGCACCTGACGCCTAGCCAATCTCTCTAGTTCCAGCCACCTGATAACAAACCAGAGAGCACTGAAACCACCCTACTCTCTACACTCTGCCCTCACCGAGCCCCGCTCTCCTGACGCCCAGCCAGTCATGATCAAGTCACATATCAACGAACCAGCGAGCACTGCACCACCCTGGTCTTCGATTCTGCCATCATTCATCGCCTCACAACGCTACGCAGCTGGGTTTAGCCCTGGCTCTTTATCTCCGACTCAAGATCTTCCTCTCATCAGCTATTCTTCGTCTGTCCTCTCTTCACATTCGCCCTCCCGAGGGCTCTTACCTGAGAGTATTCATTCATTCATGTGTGTTAGTGTGACTTTGTAAATGGTCCAAGTCGGACCGAAACGTCGTCGTAGCTCCTCTCTTTTATATGTGCGGGTTGTGTGTGTATTGTTCCAGTCACGGTATTGTGCTTTTTTTGTTATTTAATTGCTTTAGTTCTTTTCGCACGAAGTCATAAGAAACATCTACTAATTGGTAACTGTTTGGGGTGAAGCCTTTATTAAAGTAGTATGTGTTAAACTTATTGGAGTCTATGTTAATTAAAGGTATTCGATGCAACAGGCAGTTTACTTATGGCTATACCCAACTCTTTTAGTTGTCGGAGCTTTCTGGCGTTATTCTTGTATTCTTCGATTTTTGAGCAATAGTGCCTTGCCTTTGTTAATTTTATAAGCCTCCAAAGGATGTTTCTACAGCTAATTATAGTCACTACAACATTTCTCATGTTGACACCACAGGTAGCATATTCCCGCACGGAAGTATGTACTGATTTTTCGACAATTTTTTAAGATTTATTTTTTCAAATTTGTCTATAATTTATTGAAATCAACATTTGGTCTCATTACAAAGTGGAAGAAGCTTATCCCAGACAAGGAATAAGCTGAGAGGGAAGCTGAACACGTCATTAATGCTGGATAATGCCTCTTCAGCGCTGTAAAATATCATATATATTTATAACATTTTTGAGAATTTATTTATTCCAATTTTCACATGTTGTTCATAAATACGGAATACGCTACATATCATATAAACATAATACAGACAATCATATGAGAATAATTAGACATAATAGTGCGATGAGGCAGGAGCTCAAAAATAGGGGAGTTACATGGATGATGAGAATATTACGTTCTCTCTGATTAATCTCTACCAGTGAAAATGTGATTATGATGAGGGCAAACTGCGCAAGAAGTCCAGAATAACCTTCCCTTCATATGCTTTTATGAATAAATAGCGTCATTCGCTCTCAGAAAAAAAATGGCTCAGAAATTCATAGGCCTACGATCGTTTTCTTCAAATTTCTCGAAATTAAGTTACTGATCTATATGCTGACTTACACCATTCAATAATGAACGGAATGAAACGATTTTTACAATAACACTCAACAATGATGGTTTTACAATCCCACGATAAAAAAAAAAAAGCCGAACAGCCCCAGTATTTTTTCATGTATGGGCAGCTGCATAGTGCAAATATTTTGTTTTGTAAAAACTTACAAACTTTATTTTTTGGGAAGGGGGGGGGGAATAAAACTAGAGGTAAATTAGTTTGGATAATCATGTAAACATCAATTGATTGAGGCTTTTTTTCCGTAGAGACTGCCCAGAATAATTTTGGCCCGGCCAATTAGGCAAAGAGTGTTGCCAAATCAGTTTGTTTTATTTTATTTTTAACTCATTTATTTGTTGCCAGAAATTCTCCAAACTTTTTCCTAATAATCAACAATCTACACCTGAGTCTATAAATAAAAATGAATGAAATCGGACGAAAAATATAGAAATGAAAAAATTCTTGCCAAGGTATTAAGTTTGCTGGGACTTTTTCAGCCCAGCTTTTGGATATATAATTGAAAAACTAGAGCAGTTCAACTTGACTTTAAATTTTGTACACTTTTAAACGTTCTTGCTATGTTACCCTTCTCTATATTTAATATTTTTGTTTTACTTCTGCTTCACATTTCTTATACGATACCTTTACTTAGTTCCATCTTGTTTGTCGCCTTTACTTAGCAGTTCCATTTTGTTTGTCGCTAATCTGTCGCCGCAACTACAGATAAATTTATCTGTAGTTTTAAACCATCATGGTGTTACTTTGGACCTCAAAAATTTGAGTTTTGAATCGAATGGTATAGACCTAATTAATTTTTTTTTTTTTAGGTTTCTTTCCCACTGTTAAATGTCATCCAATTTAGTAAAAACTTTGTATATATTCTGCCACGTGTAAATAGAGTAGTTATTTATAAAGATAATGAGAGACCCCAAGGTTCTTTTCGAGGCTATTTGCAGAATCTCTCTCCACTGGACACTCCCTGCTGCCCACTTGGACACTCCCTGCTGCCCACTTGGACACTCCCTGCTGCCCACTTGGACACTCCCTGCTGCCCACTTTCCTTGCTGGAAATGGATGGCTAAAATTATCCCATGACTTGAAAAAAAAAAAAATGTGCATGAACAGTCAGTATGAAAGTTGGAAGCAGAATTTTGTTGCTACTGCTACAAGTCCTACAACCATCAGATAAAGGTTTTATTTCTTTGCAAAGGTTACAATGTGTAATTACAATTTTGATTTAAGTACAAATCACAATTATCTCTACTTCTACCATTATTATTATTCCCTGGATGGCTCGTCTACAAGAATATTTAAATAATATAAGTTTTATATATGATGCTCTGTATAATCACTGTATTATAATTAGTTTGAATTCCACTCCACTTATTATTTATAACCATTGTATGTTTTTTTTTTTTCCGAAAATAAACATCCTTTAAATTTTCACATGGAGAGAGAGACACTCAGATGATAGTGTGATGAAAAACTCTCGCTTGACTGGGCTACCCTTAGTTAAATCTGCATAATTAATAATGCGTGCCTACAAAATCTGTTGTTTATACAGTCACTTGCAGATTTCCTGAGTAAAACTTTCCTTGTCTTCGTTATTGCTTATCTTTTTTTGTTATTGTTTTTGTTGCTACTTCATTTTCTATAGCATCACTGTCCAAAGAAAATGAGAACGAGGTAAACTTCGAAATTTATTTGTACATTATATGAGATGATTTGGTTCGGATTTTTAGCCCAGATTGACCCTCTAGACGGATCTATTATGAAACTAATGAAGCTTAATCTCGCAGTGGCCCTAAAAGTAACGTTAGTCCACATTGCTTAAAAATTTTGGGTCTACTGTATGAGAAGGGATTACGAAGGCCCTCCCCCCCCCCATAATAGTTCAAGCTTAAGGGAAGGGCTAGTAACCCAGAATAACCCAATAACACCACGATGTCTTCAAAATGTCTTATTTCTATTGGAGTCATTTAATCCCCAAAGATGCGACCCACACAAGTCTTCAAACGCCAAGAATTAGAACTTAATTTGTCCACACAGAAATGCATCTGCCACTTTCCTGACCACAGCATCAACCTATCTAGGTAATCCTGTTCTTTTCTAATGTCCTCTTCAGAAATTATTTGATGGCTTATTTTAAAGTCATTGGCAAGTTTGATTGTGTCGCTATTTATTTCCTCATCCATGATGTGCATGGGAAAAACAAGGGCTTCGATACTGACCCCTGAAACGTGTCCCCATTTCGATTTCTTCACATTACTGCAACCTATATGTTGCTTATCGGCCAATCATGTATTTTCCCAGGAGGTAATTTCTCCTCATATACCGTATGCATCTACTTCTGATGAAGAAAGACTTTACTAAAGTTCATTTACACAATATCATATTCCTTATCAAATGTAACTGAGAACGGCTCTCGATTCTATTTATAACAATTGGAAAACCTGTTCTAGAGTATCCAGCATCTGCCACTTGATCTATGAACTATAACTGCATTCAAAAGGAAGCTCTAAACTCTTATAAATTATACTAGCACTTGTAGAATGAGAATTTTATCACGTGGAGGTGAGTTCTATAAGAATACCGTAGAAATTCTAACGAATTCCATTAAGAGTAGTCCTAAAAGTAGATGGGACAAAAGAGGACAGACTTAAGGATCTGTAGGACAGTAAGACAGGAGGAGACATGGTACCAGCGTACGAGATCCTCAGAAGACTTAATAGAGCAGACAAGGACAGACTGAATGGTGGAGGTCGGAGACGAGTGAGCATAAATAGAAGTTAAAAACGTAAATGAGTCAAAAGGATGTAAGGAAATAGTTCTCCAGCCTCGGGATGGTTAAGGACTGGAATGATAAAGATGAGAGTGGTGAACACAAACGCAACACACTTTATTAATAGATAAGATAGAGCCATGAGGCTAAACACACACACACACACACATCACATATGAAAGACCCCTCGGGGCCAGTGATTACGTGGTTCTGAGCTTCGAATACACAGAGTTACAAGTGGAGAGGGAAGCAGGAAGGGCAGGACGACTGAAGCCAAACTACAAGAAAGGGAACTACACAGGCATGAAGAAATTCCTGCACGAAGTTCAGTGGGACAGAGAACTGGCAGGGAAATCAGTAAATTAGATGGTAGAATATGTGACAACAATATGCATGAAAGCTGAGGAGAGGTTTGTAGCCAGGATGAGCCCGTGGTTCACCCAAAGGTGAAGTGAGGCCAAAAACAAGTGTGCTAGACAGAAGAAGTATAGAAGGCAAAGGACCCAGGAGAATACGAAGAGAAGTCGCAGAGCCAGAAATGAATATGCACAGGTAAGAAGGGAGGTCCAACGACAATACAAAAAATGACATAGCAACGAAAGCCAAATCTGACCCTAAGCTGTTGTACAGCCACATCAGGAGGAAAACAACAGTCAAGGACCAGGTGATCAGGCTGAGGAAGGAAGGAGGGAAGATCACAGGAAACGATCGAGAAATATGTGAGGAGCTCAACATGAGAGAGAAGGGTACTCCAAGTGTTGGACACAATACATACAACCGAGGAAGAAGTGAAGAGGCTGCTAAGCGAGCTAGATACCTCAAAGGCGATGGGGCCGGATAACATCTCTCCATGGGTCCTGAGAGAGGGAGCAGAGGCGCTATGTGTACCACTAACAACAATCTTCAACACATCTATTGAAATAGGGCGACTACCTGAGGTATAGAAGAGAGCAAAGGTAGTCCTAATTTTTTAAAAAGGAGACAGACACGATGTATTAAACTACAGACCAGTGTCACTGACATGTATAGTATGCAAAATCATGGAGAAGATTATCAGGAGAAGAGTGGTGGAGCACCTAGAAAGGAATGAGCTTATCAACGACAGCTTAATGTTTCTGTATTTTCGAAAATATGAAATATTCTATAAAATATTGATTTATAGATTTAATGGATTTTTTAAAATATGTAAATAATTAATAATATTAAAAATGTATAAAACTTGATTTTATTGCATTTGACGATTAAGGCATTTTCAGTTTAGAAACTATTTTAGATGAACAATATTACTTCAAAGTGGTTGAACATAATCCAAGCTGGTAGAACAAAATTACTTCACAGCTGGTAGAACAGTATTACTTCACCAGCTAATAGAACAATGTTACTCCATCAGCTGGTAGAACAATATTACGTAACAGCTGGACATCCTGTATCACAAACCTACTGGAGTTCTATGACAGGGTGACAGCAGTAAGACAAGAGAGAGAGGGTGGGTAGATTGCATTTTCTTGGACTGTAAGAAGGCGTTTGACACAGTTCCACACAAGAGATTAGTGCAAAAGCTGGAGGACCAGACAGGGATAACATGGAAGGCACTGCAATGGATCAAGGAATACCTGTCAGGAAGACAACAGCGAGTCATGGTATGTGGCTAGGTGTCAGAGTGGGCGCCTGTAACTAGCGGGGTTCCACAGGGGTCAGTCCTAGGACCAGTGCTGTTTCTGGTATTGGTGAACGACATGACGGAAGGAATAGACTCCAAAGTGTTCCTGTTTGCAGATGTGAAGTTGATGAGAAGAATTCAATCGGACGAGGACCAGGCAGAACTACAAAGAGATCTCTACAGGTTGCAGGCTTGTCCAGCAACTGGCTCCTGGAGTTCAACCCCACCAAGTGCAAAGTCATGAAGATAGGGGAAGGGGAAAGAAGACCGTAGACTGAGTACAGTCCAGGCGGGTCAGAGACTACAAACCTCACTCAAGAAAAAGGATCTTGGGGTGAGTATAACACCGGGCACATCTCCTGAGCCGCACATCAACCAAATAAATGCTGCAGCATACGGGCGCCTAGCAAACCTAAGAACAGCATTCCGACATCTTAATAAAGAATCGTTCAGGACCCTGTACACTGTGTATGTTAGGCCCATATTGGATTACGCAGCACCAGTTTGGAACCCTCACCTAGCCAAGCACGTAAGGAAACTAGAGAAAGTGCAAATGTTTGCAACAATACTAGTCCCGGAGCTAAGGGGTATGTCCTACGAGGAGAGGTTAAGCGAAATCGACCTGACGACACTGGAGGAAAGGAGAGATAGGTGGGATATGATAACGACATATAAAATACAGAGGAATCGATAAGGTGGACAGAAACATGATGTTCCAGAGATGAGACACAGCAACAAGGGGTCACAGTTAGAATTGAAGACTCAGATGAATCACAAGGATGTTAGGAAGTATTTCTTCAGTCAGAGTTGTCAGGAAGTAGAATAGTCTGGGAAGTGATATAGTGGAGGCAGGATCCATACGTAGCTTTAAGAAGAGGTATGATGAAACTCGTGGAGCAGGAAGAGTGACCTAGTAGCGACCAGTGAAGAGGCGGGGCCAGGAGCTGTGAATCGACCCCTGCAATCACAACTAGGTGAGTACACACATACATGGGTCCAGGAGTTATGAATCGACCCCTGCAACGACAATTAGGCGTGTACACACATGCACACACCTAGCCTAGCAAACCTAAGAATAGCATTCCAACATCTCAGAAAGGAATCGTTCAGGACCCTGTACACCGTGTACGTTAGGCCCATTTTGGAGTTTGCAACACCAGTCTGGAACACACACCTGGCCAAGCACGTCAGGAAATTAGAGAAAGTGCAAAGGTTCGCAACAAGGGGCATGTCCTACAAGGAGAGGTTAAGGGAAATCGACCTGAAGACACTGGAGGACAGGAGAGAGTGGGGTATATGATAACGACATATAAAATACTGAGAGGAATCGACAAGGTGGACAGAGACAGGATGTTCCAGAGATGGAACACAGCAACAAGGGGTCACAATTGGAAGTTGAAGACTACGATGAGTCACAGGGATGTTAGGAAGTATTTCTTCAGCCATAGAGTTGTCAGAAAGAGGAATAGTCTGGAAAGTGATGTAGGATCCATACATCGGTTTAAGAAGAGGTATGATAGAGCTCATGTAGCAGTGAGAGCGACCTAGTAGCGGCCAGTGAAGAGGTGGGGCCAGAAACTGTCACTCGAAACACACACACACACACACACACACACACACACACACACACACACACACACACACACACGCACGGAATGTCCTACGAAGAAAGGTTAAGGGAAATCGACCTGACAACACTGGAAGAAGGAGGGTTAGGGGAGACATGATAACGACACACAAAATACTGCGTGAAATAGACAAGGTGGTTAGAGACAGGAAGTTAGGAAGTATTTCTCCAGCCATAGAGTAGTCAGGAAGTGAAATAGTTTAGCAAGTGATGTAGTGGAGGCAGGAACCATACATAGCTTTAAGACGAGGTATGATAAAGCTCATGGAGCAGGGAAAGAGAGAACCTAGTAGCTATCAGTGAAGAGGCGGGGCCAGGATCCGAGTCTCGATCCCTGCAACCACAATTAGGTGAGTACAATTAGGTGAGTACACACACACATACGTACACATACAAAACATACACGCACGCATATACAACAGGCCTAGTGTCTAATTGACATGTGTCTATGACAATATGGTAACTAACACACACACACAGCTGTGACTCGACTCCTGCAACCACAATTAGGTGGGTACACACACAAAGTCCAAACGTAGCAGACATGAGATAAGAATCCAACAAGACCATCGGAAGAGAGAGGAGTCTTCCACTTATAACTTAAGTTTCACTGACAACTTCATGTTTCTTGCTAAGGCAAACTCCCTTAGGTTTCTAGAGTTTATTGCAAGCATTTGCGGCGCTTCTCCGGCCTCCTCAGAGTTCAACTATCGCCTTGAGAATTTCTGTCACACTCTGAGGAGACACGAGACATTTTAGGATATTCCGGTTGGCAGTATAAATGCCCGAACATCGATCTGTCTGAGAGGGAGAGAGAGAGAGAGAGGAGAGAGAGAGAGAGAGAGAGAGAGAGAGAGAGAGAGAGAGAGAGAGAGAACAGAAACAGAGTGAGTGTGGAGGGAAGAGAATAGCGCAGTCATATTTATTTGTTTGCCCAAAACTCCTCCATCTCATTGTGGAAATAGTAAAAAAAAAATGAAAATAGAACTAAAATAAAATCCTCTATGATTTTGTTTATCACGAAACATTTGACTTGTATGTGATCGGTTTTTCGGCCGATGTTTTACACGGCTGACATGATGTATAGCTTAGTAAAGTGAAATGTGTTGCGGGGATAGCAACACCACACAATTGTTTTCCATAGTCATCCCAATGGTATTGCTGACAGAACAAATACGCAATTTACATATAAACGTATTAACAATATTGTTGTGTAACTGCTGTGGCGATATTAGTCTGATGACAGTCGCCGCTGCCGCCTGCGGCGGCAGCGGCGGCGGAAGCAAATGAAACGTGGAGGCGGTGGCAGCGGCAGTAGCGACGGGCGGCAGCCGGACCGAACTGGCTGCAGCATACGTCTTGGATGGGAGTCATGAATCATGACTTCTGATAAAGATGTGGACACTGCGTTCGGAACCCCCTGACACATGTGGAAAATGTGCACTCAAATTCATGAATAAGTGTGGCAAAACATTCATCATTCAAAGGATCCTAGCCTAGTCAGGTGTTAAAGAACCTCTTCACTGGGAGGGTGCCACTCTTCTCACCGGGCACTTATCTGACTATACACAAATAATCCGCCTTAGTAGAATGTGCATTGCTCCAATCACGGTACTGAGCCCTTTTATTCCTTACCTGGTTAAGATCCCAAGAACTATTTCGGCATAAATGATGGGGATAATTTTCTCTTAATTTAAATTTACAGAAAATTATTACCCATGACAAGAAACTATGGATATGGACTTTTGAAAAATGGATGTCGAATAGTTTTACTTCGTGATCGACTTCTGAAATACGTCAGAGAAAGTAGATACTGTTAGAACAGGTGTTGTGTTTACAATGCTGAAACACCAAATGGTCTCAGTACTCGGTCAATAAATTAAAACAGAAAAACGTAAATTAGTAAAACTATTACCGAAACAGAGAGACTGAGAAGTGAGCAAAGGCACAAGTATATAAACAACATTAGGACACCATTTCCCTCGAAGAGCTCTTTCATGACCTGGAAATAAAGCCTTGGTCTGTATAATTGTTTATCTACGTAGACGACGGAGTCCTTTAATCAGAACTGGAGAAGGAAGGAAGTAGGAATACAAAGGAACAAAGTTAAGATAGAAAGAGGATGTCTGAATCACAAACGTTTACTTGGAAGTCTAGAACCGAGCGTTGTGCACACAGTATCACATGGAGCGGTAATTGCCACTCCATGTCTATACAACATATGGACAAGAGGCAGTAATTGCCAGTGCATGTGTATGCCAGGTATAGACACAAGTCTATACCTGTATTTGTGTTGAAAATGGTATAAAATACAGACAAGTTGATGATTAAGACATGTGTAACAGCTGGGTTACAAAAATAGAGATACTCAACTGTTGCACATGTCTTAATCTTCAACTTGTCAGTATTTTATACCATTTTCAACACAACTGTCAGACACTGAAGCACAGCGGAATCTTGGTACAGAGGACATGTAAATGAATGGTTCAGAGGACATCTTCCACACTAAATCGCGTAACTACTAATTATGAATGAGGAGAGTTGGATTCCAGAGGGACCTGACTTCTTCTACTAGTGAATCCTGTCCCTGGCAACATCTTCGAGATCTTCCATCTCACCTTCAACAGTATTTAAGACTATTCTCAGGCTTCAGCTTCATATCGTTCCAGACCATGGAACTAAACTCTTCTCCAGGCTGAGGGACTGACCACCTCAAATACTTTTCCTCCAAGGTTGATGGACTGATTTCATCGTTTCACCACTACACTGCTGCCTCTGTATTTGACTGAAGAAACTCAACTGTTGTACATGTGTCTTAATCATCAACTATCAACTTATATTTGTAACTATATTTGAGACTGCACTTGCGTTTGAATCTGCAGCTGTATTTTGTTCCTGCATATATATTTTATACCAGCACCTGTATTTGTGCTTCACTCTATAATACAGAAGCTGCATGTATACCTGCACTTACAAGTCTGTCCATATAATTCTACCTGTACGTGAATATACTCTACCTTGCTTCTATATGCGTGTACATATCTACCCTTTATTATACCTGTGCCTGTAATTGCGTATCTACTTGTACTACCTCTACCTACATATCCATATGTACTTCTTATTCCTGTACCTACATATCTACCTGCAATTCTACCTGTACGTGTACTTGCATCTCTTTCTTACATATATCTAGATGAATTTGGTTACCTTCTTTACAGTTAAAGACTTGAAGGTGCAATAGCAATGGGAGGCTTCCTGAGTTTGGCCTCTCATCATTTCCCTCATTTACAAGCGTCTAACCACTAGAAGGAGCAATATTGCGTGTGGACCCTGGTCCTCGATCTCGTAAATGGCCAACGCGAAGTCATGTCTAGGAGAAGAAGGAAATGAGAACATGAGTAAAGAGAAGACTGGTGTGAGAGGAGTAAGAGGAAGGTGTGAATGAGGAGTGTTGGGTGATGAATGAGGGGCAAGAAGGAAGGGGTATGGAATGAGAATCAAGAGGTAAGAACTTTCCGCTAAATTCTACCAAGAGCCTAGCCGAGAAAAGCTAAAAGAAAAAGAAAAACCTAGCACCTTCTTGGGCCTGTGTTTACGTACTGGAGAAAAGTCCCTTGGCCTTTGATGCGTGCTTCACCTGGTCAACATGGTGAGTGATTGGTCGTGCCCGACTGTCCACTTTGTCAGGAGAAAAGACGCGTTCACAGTTATTTACTTGTATATATTTGGCAAATACAGGCGGAACGAACGCTGATGGAATATTCTGCAGATGAAACGGATTTTATTTCTTCAGATATTGACATTAAGTACCATTTTTTTGTTAATTTGTTGACGCGAATGTGACTGGTGATAGGTCAGTCTCCCCTGATAACTTTAAAAGGAAACTGGAAACTATGAAGAGTTCTGGTTCCTGTCGAAGTCCTTGATACCAATGAAAGTCTCTGGTTTATCATGTGCAGGAAACCTCTGGTTACAAACAGACATGACATCAGAAGCGCAGCTTTTTTATTTCCCCCTGCAGGGGAACTCATAACATGAGAACGTCTCATCCGATCGGCTTGTGTACTGTATCTATGGCTAGATTCTAAAAACAAATGGCATATGCAAGTGTCCTATCTTTAAAAGTGATAGGAAACTTAAGCGCTAGGTCATTGGAAGCATTTTTCATTGAAATTCGGGCTTTGTAAGTCCCAATTATATAGATTTTAAAGTTGTTTTTTCAAACTGATCTCTCTCAATTAAACAAATACAAAAATAAATGTTTTACTTAGAGGATTGCAGAGAATTTTAAATAAAATATAACCGCAACAAGGAAAATTGAGAAATGCTGACAAGAGGGTTTCAGCATTTATAATTTCTATTGCGTTTGTCATTTGCTCATCAACACTTGACAAGCTCAGGTGCCTTCTGCTCTAATTTATTTATATCATTTCTGAAATTGGTTTCCACGAGATAACTTTAGAAAGCCAATTTTGGTCGGCTTCAAAATTTCAACACTCGTGTATCCTACTTAGAGGGAGGTTGATGTTAGTGGAGTGAGGGAGGTTGATGATGTTAGTGGAGTGTGGAAGGTTGATGATGTTAGTGGAGTGTGGAAGGTTGATGTTGTTAGTGGAGTGTGGAAGGTTGATGTTGTTAGTGGAGTGAGGGAGGTTGATGATGTTAGTGGAGTGAGGGAGGTTGATGATGTTAGTGGAGTGAGGGAGGTTGATGTTGTTAGTGGAGTGAGGGAGGTTGATAATGTTAGTGGAGTGAGGGAGGTTGATGTTGTTAGTGGAGTGAGGGAGGTTGATGATGTTAGTGGAGTGAGGGAGGTTGATGATGTTAGTGGAGTGTGGAAGGTTGATGTTGTTAGTGGAGTGTGGAAGGTTGATGTTGTTAGTGGAGTGTGGGAGGTTGATGTTGTTAGTGGAGTGTGGGAGGTTGATGTTGTTAGTGGAGTGTGGGAGGTTGATGTTGTTAGTGGAGTGTGGGAAGTTGATGTTGTTAGTGGAGTGTGGGAGGTTGATGTTTTTAGTGTAGTGTGGGAGGTTGATGTTGTTAGTGGAGTGTGGGAAGTTGATGTTGTTAGTGTAGTGTGGGAGGTTGATGTTGTTAGTGTAGTGTGGGAGGTTGATGTTGTTAGTGGAGTGTGGGAGGTTGATGTTGTTAGTGGAGTGTGGGAAGTTGATGTTTTTAGTGTAGTGTGGGAGGTTGATGTTTTTAGTGTAGTGTGGGAGGTTGATGTTGTTAGTGGAGTGTGGGAAGTTGATGTTGTTAGTGGAGTGTGGGAGGTTGATGTTGTTAGTGGAGTGTGGGAGGTTGATGTTGTTAGTGGAGTGTGGGAGGTTGATGTTGTTAGTGGAGTGAGGGAGGTTGATGTTGTTAGTGGAGTGAGGGAGGTTGATGTTGTTAGTGGAGTGAGGGAGGTTGATGTTGTTAGTGGAGTGTGGGAGGTTGATGTTTTTAGTGTAGTGTGGGAGGTTGATGTTTTTAGTGTAGTGTGGGAGGTTGATGTTTTTAGTGTAGTGTGGGAGGTTGATGTTTTTAGTGTAGTGTGGGAGGTTGATGTTGTTAGTGGAGTGAGGGAGGTTGATGATGTTAGTGGAGTGTGGGAGGTTGATGTTGTTAGTGGAGTGTGGGAGGTTGATGTTTTTAGTGTAGTGTGGGAGGTTGATGTTGTTAGTGGAGTGAGGGAGGTTGATGATGTTAGTGGAGTGTGGGAGGTTGATGTTGTTAGTGGAGTGAGGGAGGTTGATGTTGTTAGTGGAGTGTGGGAAGTTGATGTTGTTAGTGGAGTGTGGGAGGTTGATGTTGTTAGTGGAGTGTGGGAGGTTGATGTTGTTAGTGGAGTGTGGGAGGTTGATGTTGTTAGTGGAGTGTGGGAGGTTGATGTTGTTAGTGGAGTGTGGGAGGTTGATGTTGTTAGTGGAGTGTGGGAGGTTGATGTTGTTAGTGGAGTGAGGGAGGTTGATGTTGTTAGTGGAGTGAGGGAGGTTGATGTTGTTAGTGGAGTGAGGGAGGTTGATGTTGTTAGTGGAGTGAGGGAGGTTGATGTTGTTAGTGGAGTGAGGGAGGTTGATGTTGTTAGTGGAGTGAGGGAGGTTGA
Source organism: Cherax destructor (assembly GCA_009830355.1). NCBI lineage: Eukaryota > Metazoa > Arthropoda > Malacostraca > Decapoda > Parastacidae > Cherax > Cherax destructor. Next base: position 812,712 of record WNWK01000087.1, on the reverse strand, counting down.
TGTTGTTAATGGAGTGAGGGAGGTTGATGTTAATGGAATGTATTGGTGCCATTTTGCCACTTTAAATCTGGAAATGTTATAACATTAATAAATAGCATTGCACTATTTTGCCTTGATGCTGATAAAGGACTCTTGATCAAAGGAGCTGTATTAATCCTCCGCTTCACTAGATCGAATCTTAATGCCTCGTATGCCACAGAGGCTATATGGCCCCGTGAAGGCCATATAGCCCCTGTATATATACCCCTCCCCCCTGATTACACTAAATCATTAATGAACGATATATCTGATGAAATGGATGGAACGTATAATGGGTAAAGGCTGTGCAGATTCAAATTTTGTTAGATTCTGTGCAGTAACTGAGGCTTTTCCCCTCAGCTTTAAACTTTACCTGATGTTGTGTCTCCCCTCATTTGAGTCTGCGCCTTGATTTTAGGTTGTGTAAGTATTTATGTACCGAGTTTATTAATCAAAATGTCTTTGAGATAACTAGATAATGTCTATTACAAAAAAATATGTCAGTGTTTAAAGTTATTGGATTATGTTAGGTTAAATTTAATGTATTTTTATGTGCACATAACATATGTGTCCTCAAGACCAATGTAAAAAAATGTATACCCAAAGCTACAATAGAACAATTATTTACATGCTTATTTAATTAAACCTTAAATAATATTCAGTGTAGGTACCGTTATTTACGTCAAGACAGATGCCAAAGAAAATATATATGGAGTTTTATAATACTTAAGTTCTATTGTATGATTTGACTAGCCATTATTAGAGCGGATGTTAGTTTGGTAAGTAAATGTATTGATACATGATCACAGTGATTAATTTCAGTCTTAGTGAAATTTTGGACTGATTTCAGTGTAGGCCTAATTTGCCTTTCCTCATGGAAGAAACTGGGAAAATTGAAATACTTGTATTTATGCAATAATTTGCGATTCGTCCGATTGGCTTCATCCATCAACGTTGATAACTTGATAATGCAAATTCCGATCGGCTTCAAACTGAATGTGCTGGTGTATTTTAGGATACTGAGTTCTCTGAGATCACAAGAGAATATCTCTTCAGCTTGTCTTCAGTTTCAGAAACTGGAATATTAGCGTAGATGTGATAACTTGTGAATACCTCTTCTGGATCGCCTGAAATCTTTAACTGCATTAGAAACCTATGCCGCACTCCGCACTATTCCTGTCGCATGCACTGATGTACAGTGGAGGGAATGAGGTTATAAAATACAGAAATAACTTTCTTGGATCGCGCATCCACCGAAATACATGTAGTTACAAATGGTATTTACACACACACACACACACACACACACACAGTCAGTCAGTCAAGAGGAACGTATAAAAATGATACACTCTTCGGACGTTCTCCCAGGAGCTCTCACAACCACAGACTCTCCTCTTGACTGACCTTATTTGTGTCATTCAGTATACACCGCTGCAACTCTTAGGCATTCCTGCCAACAAGCAGGAGAGAAAGGTGAAGTGATTCTTTAAAGGGAGTGGGTGCCTTGATGCAGGTGAAGGGAGCTTCGTCCAAGGAATTAGATCTACCCTTCATTTCCCTAGATCAAATCTGACTATCTCCCAGTCACTGTATAACCCCAGCAGGTCTAGCGCTTCCCAATTAATGTAAATTATTATAATATTAATTTTATAATATTAATATAATTAAGTAAAGTGAGCCTACACGAGGGTGCATCTGGTCAAAATAGGCGTAAATGATGAGTGAATAGCTGAGTGCATCTCTCTTACGTGAGTGCAAGAAGTTGTTAGTGAGAGCACTCGAAGCATCTGTAAAAATAATATATGTAAAATGAGTCTCCCCCGCCATGACACACATACTAATTGCTTCTCGCAATGAAAAAGGCGTAAAAGCAGGTGAAGTAAAGCTAGGTCTTGCAGAGCTCTGCTAGTCGAAATGATGAGAGCTCCACCAATGGCTTTACACAAGTAATGAGATCCAGATGTATGCTGATTCATTCTCTCTCTCTCTCTCTCTCTCTCTCTCTCTCTCTCTCTCTCTCCTCTCTCTCTCTCTCTCTCCTTCCTACGAGTGGGCCACACCAGTGACGTCTTAGAATTTTTCCGCGCCTCACCCTTGTCAATGTATAAGGCTCCATTCTCAAGCTTCAACTCCACATTATTCCAGACTATGGAGCTGAACTCTTCTCCAGGCTGAGGGACTGACCACCTCTAAACCTACTACTGGAAGGTTGATTGACTGATCACATCGTCTTTACCTCTCCACTGCTTTTACTGACTCTGTATTCGACTGAAGAAGCCTACTCAGTAGTCGAAACGTTTCGAGAACGAGATACCCAACTATTGCACAAGGGTGTTTCTCATCAGTATACTGGAAATCGTTCTTACTACAGATTGTAACTTTAGCCAATCATGCGAAGTAGGAGAGGATCTGAGAAACACTGACCACATCATCTGATTCAAAATAAACACAAAAATAAAGATCCAAAGAATAATAAACAGCTCCGCCAAGACAGCAGCAAAACTTGATAAGATCCTCCTATAAATCCCCAATAAATCCACCCATAAATCCACCCACAAATCCACTCAGTACCGTAAACTTAATTGAATTACTAAATGTAAGCACTGTGTGACCCTAGTGATTATAATAATTACTAAATGTAAATAAATTGTGGAGCAGATTTTAAATAAAAATTATAAATATTGAAAGGGATACGATATAAAAACATAACAAAGCGTCTGCTTAGATAATAACCACAAAACGTAATGCTTGTAAAAATTTTAAATTTACTGCTAACGATTACAGTGAGAAAGATATTTGAAAGAAGAATCGCACACATCAAAGATAAGAATTCTTCCAATACATTAGGAAAAAGAGCAATAAAAAATATAGGACCTTCAACCAACGATAACTGGGAAATAGGACACAACAGAGATGTGATTTCAGTCTTCGGGTTATCATCATATGTGAACATGACTCCAACTTTCTCTAGCAGCAAAATTTGGCTTTGGGGTTTAAATGTGATTTATTAAATATTAACGAAATTAGTAGATTTGACATTAAAATTCTTGGAATACGTAATATTTACAAATCAAAATTGGGGAAAGATGAGGCATCTACAGCATCTACAACATCTACAGCATCTACAGCAAATGATGTGAGTATACAGAGTTGATGTGGATTGGTTGGGGCTCTGGTCTGAAGCGTGGAAGATGAGTTTCAATACTAATAAGTCCAAAGTAATGCATTTTGACTGTAATAATCTCAAACATGAGTACAATATGCTTATGGATTTGATAAGAATGATGATGTCTCATAAGTTAAGTCTGAGTACGTGCAAATTTAAAAATTTTCTGACATTGTCAAAAACTTTAGAATTGTTGGATTCACAGCAATTAATGTTTGACAAAAAATTAACCGAAAAAAAGAGGAGGACTCTGGAGTAATCATATGCAACGACCTCAAAATTACCAAACAATATTTGCGAGCAGCAAGGTGTAACCTGTAATCAACAGACTCCTGATGTATGTTGAGCGACTACATCAAGATGAAAGGTTAACAATAAGCCGCCCATGATGATAATAGTATCATTACAGTAATGGTATACAGGAACGATAACATGAGAAATTAAGTACATGTGCAACATCTGGGTATCTTTGAAATCACTTCGCCAGCTAGTGGCTTTTACAATTAAAAAATGAGATGATACACGAAGACAGTAGGTGAGGTAATCAGGTCCTCAGACTGGAAGCCGGTGTTCAGCACCTTAGTCTTGAAGAATCTTAAGCATACGCAGGAAGATGGACACAGTAACATTGTGGAATCTAGCTACAGAGGATATCTCATTCATTGTATTTACTTTCCTCTGGCCCAGCTTTGGACATGACCTACTTTCACTAGTGGGTCCCGCCACCTATAACGTGACTTCAACCTCTGCACCTCATCTGACACCAGTATAGAAGAGCCCATCTTCCTGCCCATGCTTCAGATTCATAAAGACTAAGGTATTGAAGTACTTCCAGGTTGAGGGACTGATTACCTCATCTACTGTCTTCGTATATGTCTCTGTACTGAAATGGCCTGTTCAATGTAGTTAAATGCTGTACTCTTTCCTGGTCAAAGGCGCCTTTAGATCACTTCTCATGTGGATATTCTTAACAAAATAAATAGAAAATGTATTGAATTGAAAAAGACACTCAGATTTTGAACGTGTTTTCCCTCACAATAATAGTTGTAGAAGTAGAGGTAGTCTACCTGGAGTCTACCTGGAGAGAATTCCAGGGGTCAACGCCCCCGCGGCCCGGTCTGTGACCAGGCCTCCTGTTGGACCAGAGCCTGATCAACCAGGTTGTTACTGCTGGCCGCACGCAGTCCAACGTACGAACCACAGCCCGGCTGATCAGGTACCGACTTGAGGTGCCTGTCCAGTGCCTGCTTGAAGACAGCCAAGGGTTTGTTGGTAATCCCCCTGATGTATGCTGGGAGGCAGTTGAACAATCTTGGGCCCCTGACACTTATTGTGTTGTCCCTCAACGTGCTAGTGGTTGTGGTAGTTACAGCAGGGGCCACCAGCATCCTGGTGTTTGTTCAGCTTTCGTGTCTACCTGCACAACATTATCCAGAAGTAGAAGTAGTGATAATTAGAAGCAGAACAACTGACACACACACATCTCTGTGGGTAGCTGCGGTAAGAACAGGATTAAAAATTAATTTATCGCCCATGCCTTCCATCCACTTTGATCTATCCTGTCAATTCCACTTCATTTTTTCTATATAGTATGGTTTGTCCCTCCCCCCCTTTCCTAATTCAGCCTGTCAGTGGTCGAAGGGAATGGGGGATTGGGAGAGAGCCTTTTATTCTTCTATTCTTGTCCTAAATATCTGGATAATATTTGATAATCAATCTGGGCTGGTAGCCTGGGCGTGGACCTGAAAGAGGGACGTTAATGAGATACAATAACACTATCAACAGATGAGAAGTAAACTAAAACTAGTGACAACACTAACAAAGAAGTGTATTTGCTGCCTAGTAAGTAATATTTAAAAAACAAATGTGAGGGAAAAACTGGAAGATGAGAGAAACAAGTGAATGAACACAAAATGGATGTTGCAGCGAGGAACAAAAGCAGTGGTGTGTTCTGTCCTGTGGATGAGAGTGACCAAATTGACCAATTTTGATAACTGCAAACTGATGTTCAACTTTGATAACTTTATGAAAGGACGTAGTGTTGAATTAAACCTTATTGCATTAGTTTCTAACTTCAACTTGTCTGAAGGACAAATTAATTTCAACACTACAATTCGAATTCAAGTCAATAATCATCTTGCCAAAAAGACTGAATAATAGAGCTGTAAGAGCAGAGAACAATGGCTCTCAAACTCTCCAGGGTCAACCAATGGAGATCAGGTGTTAGCCATTCATGGGAAGATAAATGGTAGTCTCCTCGTGATGTGTGATATAAAGTATCAACGATACTAATGATACTGTTACCTAGTCTTTATTAAAGAGTGGTTTTATCTCTCTCTCTCTCTCTCTCTCTCTCTCTCTCTCTCTATCTCTCTCTCCCACACACACACACACACACATATTCATTGTATATGCACTGTGTGCACATGGGTGATGAAGCTTCGTTGTGTACTGAATACTTGTAGATGAATGCAGGAAACCCAGACATAAACACAGATTAGACTCTTTTGTTTTACAGTGTTTGTCTCTCAGTGCCTGTCTTTTTTTTTTAATTCTGCCGCGTGCGCGAATAAAAAGAACACCCCCGCAAAAAAAAAGACAAACGCAAATTTTTCTCTTTGATGACATCCTGAGGGAGACAGCTCTAAGTACATTTGAAGTGTTTATACAAGAGACGCCTAAGGCTAGTTACACCTGGCTTGCTAAGCCTATATTTACTGCCTATAAAATAATGTTGCTTGACGAGGTTAACTAACTCAAGTCTGAGCTTCAGCAAATATTCACAATTATGTGAACACAACTCAGCGGAGAGATAACTGGATAAATACTTCAACTCATTTAGAATGAAGATACAGATAATGACATTATTAGAGAGAGAACGTGAGTGAGAGAACGTGAGAGAGAGAACGTGAGTGAGAGAACGTGAGAGAGAGAACGTGAGTGAGAGAACGTGAGTGAGAGAACGTGAGTGAGAGAACGTGAGTGAGAGAACGTGAGTGAGAGAACGTGAGTGAGAGAACGTGAGTGAGAGAACGTGAGTGAGAGAACGTGAGTGAGAGAACGTGAGTGAGAGAACGTGAGTGAGAGAGTGAGAGAGTGAGAGTGAGAGAAAGTGAGTGAGAGAAAGTGAGTGAAAGTGAGTGAGAGAAAGTGAGTGAGAGAAAGTGAGTGAGAGAAAGTGAGTGAGAGAAAGTGAGTGAGAGAAAGTGAGTGAGAGAAAGTGAGAGAAAGTGAGTGAGAGAAAGTGAGTGAGAGAAAGTGAGTGAGAGAAAGTGAGTGAGAGAAAGTGAGTGAAAGTGAGTGAGAGAAAGTGAGTGAGAGAAAGTGAGTGAGAGAAAGTGAGTGAGAGAAAGTGAGTGAGAGAGAGAGAGAGAGAGAGAGAGAGAGAGAGAGAGAGAGAGAGAGAGAGAGAGAGAAAGGCACCGTCAGCCAAGCGTAATGGAGACAGAATTTACTTATGATAATGGAAAAGCCCCTGGGAAATTGACTGTAAAATTGGAATCCGGAGGTTATTTACGAAGCTTCGGTGCGTAAGTTTGGACAGCCTAGGAAGGTAATGAGTGCCGAGGCCCCTTGAACAAGAATCCAGAAGATTATGAAAACTTGAGGAAGATAATAATAATGAATGTGGGACTTTACCCTTGGCAAATTTGTGTTCTATAATACAGCGCGGTGTTGCCTAAATTGACTTGGGACAAACTAAAATTAGCTGGTGTTCCTTAATATACCGTATTTTCTAGCATATAAGACGCACGAGTGTCGGCTGCTTGCTGGCACGATGTTTCCAAGCAATTGCAACGTTAGTAAACAACTGCTAAAGTGTAACACAAAAGCGACCCTTGACCCTGACCTTGAGCATATAAGGCCCAGGCTTATATACCGGAAAATACGAAAATCGTAGTAGTGCTGCTTTTATGACCTTCAGGATAGGTGTGACGAGGTTATTGCAGTGCCTAATGTTATCTGCGATTATATAAGGGTATTCATAGATTTATAAATATAAACTAGTATTCTTTGGTTTACTCGTCGAACTTTTATCTTGCTCTGCAGTGCTGAGGATATTTTCGTAAAGCACATTTCTCACGCGAGGGATAAGCTATCTTGAGAGATGGTAATTCTTCGGTAACAGAAACAATAACTCTGATGGAACAAAATCCCCGAAGGCTCCTCTTGTGCTGACCATTAATAGAATTCTCGACGCTGCTCATGCTAACCAATTTCATTATTTCATGTCTGAAATCCACCCTGTGTGATTAGTATTTACCAGGAAAATATAGCTATTTTTTATTTCCACAAAGTAATTATCATATAGAGTAGGGTAGCAGCACAATGAAACCAGTCTTGTTAAATAATAAAAAAACTGGGACATTAAACTTCTGTGTAGGATTTTCTCTCACTAAGTGAGTCTTAGTGTTCACCAACTTCTGTCCTAATCACTTTCCAAAAAGAAGATTGAAAGAAAATATCGGAGAGAGAATTTGACAAGTGGGTGGGGGGTGACCAGTGGGTAGGGGGTTACCATTGGGTGGTTGGGTTACGACTGGGTGGTAGGGTGACCAATGGGTGGTAGGGTGACCAGTGGATGGTGGGGTGAAGATTGGAAAGGGGGTGGGCGACTACTGGATGGTAGGGTGACGACTGTGTGGTGGGGTGACCACTGGATGGTAGGGTGACTATTGGATGGTGGGGTGATGACTGTGTGGTGGGGTGACGACTGTGTGGTGGGGTGACGACTGTGTGGTGGGGTGACCACTGGATGGTGGGGTGACGACTGTGTAGTGGGGTGACCACTGGATGGTGGGGTGAAGATTGGATAGGGGAGTGACCACTGGATGGTAGGGTGACCACTGGGCGGCAGGGTGACCACTTAATGGCAGTGTGACCACTCTTCCACTAGAGTACTCGCTGGCACTAGTGACCCTCTCCCCTGCCGAGGCTGGTAATCTCTTCATCTTTTATGCAATTTGGGGGCCAAAACTGGCAAGTATTTTAAAGGTGCTGTCCCATAGAGCAAGTGACTCGAGGGACATCCATCACAAATATAATAACTATGAGAAGCGCTAAACCCACCAATGTTATACAACATCTGGGGAATAAGAAATAATTATGTATGATGAGAGGAAGTAAAGAGAGAGAGAGAATAACTGCCGTTCCTTTAACTAAGAGTCGTTCACCAGCATCAAGGGACTCGCTAGAAAGGCAACAGTCAGGAGCAGTATTAGCACTACTGGTTAGTGTCAATAATATTTCTGCTCTAATTGATATATATGTCGTGCCGAATAGTTAAAACTGGTCAGTTAGCAAGAACTCATTGAAAATTGTCCCAAAATTTTCTCTTGTACGTATAAAGATATATTTTTTTTCATTAATGTTAATGTAAAAATTAAAAATTTTGTACCAAAAAAAAAAACTCAGAAAACTTACCTAACCTTATTATAACAAGCGCAATTTAATTTAGCCTAATCCAACTAAATATATTTTAGATAAGTTTACAATAATTTAATAATAAACAAACACTATGTAATATGTATATTTTTTTCGTTAGGTTCAGAATGATTTTTGCGAAATTATTGCTTACACAAATTTTCGCTTGCCTTATTCGGCAAGATATATATGCACAACAATCACAGGGAGAGTTGAATGGTAGCTCTTGGCTCTTCGTATTGCAATCAACACATTTTTAGGAGCTTGCAAGCTCCTGAAGATGTTGATTGCATCACGAAAGGCCTAGAGGTATCATTCAACTCCCTCTGTGGTTGTTTTCCATCTCGTATCGCTTGTTCGCGAATATTGCTATATATATATATATATATATATATATATATATATATATATATATATATATATAATGAAACTTTAAATTAAGTCTGTTTTGATATCGACATCTTTATTTTCGTTCTTCAGATTATTACACATGAACACTCCAAGATCTCTCTATCGTCTATTATATATCACTTAACAGTTTTTCCAAATATTCTGAGTACACATATTTAGCCAAGGTGCAATATTTTACACACACATTCACTAAAAGTCAACTACAAATAACCGCAGCTCCAGTCAGCCTGACTTATCTATAAATATATTGTCAGCAACGAATGCAATCTTTTTCTAATATATCTTTGCAACAAAGAAATGGAGCAAAATTCTTCCCTTGGATCAAACCTGATTACCTCTCATTCACCAGGCACTGCATGACTGTTATTAGTTTAGCGCTTCCCCCTTAATACAATAATAATATGGTGGTTTTGTAAGCCCATCTAGCACACACATGCTGGCGGCTTTGTAAGCCACCAGCCGTGCTAACTCACTGGTACTGTGTTTACCTCGTGCTAACTCACTGGTACTGTGTTTACCTCGTGCTAACTCACTGGTACTGTGTTTACTTCGTGCTAACTCACTGGTACTGTGTTTACCTCGTGCTAACTCACTGGTACTGTGTTTACCTCGTGCTAACTCACTGGCACTGTGTTAACCTCGTGCTAACTCCCTGGTACTGTGTTTACCTCGTGCTAACTCATTGGTACTGTGTTTACCTCGGGCTAACTCACTGGTACTGTGTTTACCTCGGGCTAACTCACTGGTACTGTGTTTACCTCGTGCTAACTCCCTGGTACTGTGTTTACCTCGTGCTAACTCACTGGTACTGTGTTTACCTCGTGCTAACTCACTGGTACTGTGTTAACCTCGTGCTAACTCCCTGGTACTGTGTTTACCTCGTGCTAACTCACTGGTACTGTGTTTACCTCGTGCTAACTCACTGGCACTGTGTTAACCTCGTGCTAACTCCCTGGTACTGTGTTTACCTCGTGCTAACTCATTGGTACTGTGTTTACCTCGTACTAACTCACTGGTACTGTGTTAACCTCGGGCTAACTCACTGGTACTGTGTTTACCTCGTGCTAACTCACTGGTACTGTGTTTACCTCGTGCTAACTCACTGGTACTGTGTTAACCTCGTGCTAACTCACTGGTACTGTGTTAACCTCGTGCTAACTCACTGGTACTGTGTTTACCTCGTGCTAACTCACTGGCACTGTGTTTACCTCGTGCTAACTCACTGGTACTGTGTTTACCTCGTGCTAACTCACTGGTACTGTGTTAACCTCGTGCTAACTCACTGGTACTGTGTTTACCTCGTGCTAACTCACTGGTACTGTGTTTACCTCGTGCTAACTCACTGGTACTGTGTTAACCTCGTGCTAACTCACTGGTACTGTGTTTACCTCGTGCTAACTCACTGGTACTGTGTTTACCTCGTACTAACTCACTGGTACTGTGTTAACCTCGTGCTAACTCACTGGTACTGTGTTTACCTCGTGCTAACTCACTGGTACTGTGTTAACCTCGGGCTAATTCACTGGTACTGTGTTTACCTCGTGCTAACTCACTGGTACTGTGTTTACCTCGTGCTAACTCACTGGTTCTGTGTTTACCTCGGGCTAACTCACTGGTACTGTGTTTACCTCGTGCTAACTCACTGGTACTGTGTTTACCTCGTGCTAACTCACTGGCACTGTGTTTACCTCGTGCTAACTCCCTGGTACTGTGTTTACCTCGTGCTAACTCACTGGTACTGTGTTTACCTCGTGCTAACTCACTGGCACTGTGTTAACCTCGTGCTAACTCCTGGTACTGTGTTTACCTCGTGCTAACTCACTGGTACTGTGTTTACCTCGGGCTAACTCACTGGTACTGTGTTTACCTCGTGCTAACTCACTGGTACTGTGTTTACCTCGTGCTAACTCACTGGTACTGTGTTTACCTCGTGCTAACTCACTGGTACTGTGCTTACATCGGGCTAACTCACTGGTACTGTGTTTACCTCGTGCTAACTCACTGGTACTGTGTTTACCTCGGGCTAACTCACTGGTACTGTGTTTACCTCGGGCTAACTCACTGGTACTGTGTTTACCTCGTGCTAACTCCCTGGTACTGTGTTTACCTCGTGCTAACTCCCTGGTACTGTGTTTACCTCGTGCTAACTCCCTGGTACTGTGTTTACCTCGTGCTAACTCACTGGTACTGTGTTTACCTCGGGCTAACTCACTGGTACTGTGTTTACCTCGTGCTAACTCACTGGTACTGTGTTTACCTCGTGCTAACTCACTGGTACTGTGTTTACCTCGGGCTAACTCACTGGTACTGTGTTTACCTCGTGCTAACTCACTGGTACTGTGTTTACCTCGTGCTAACTCACTGGTACTGTGTTTACCTCGGGCTAACTCACTGGCACTGTGTTTACCTCGTGCTAACTCACTGGTACTGTGTTTACCTCGGGCTAACTCACTGGTACTGTGTTTACCTCGGGCTAACTCACTGGTACTGTGTTTACCTCGTGCTAACTCAATGGTACTGTGTTTACCTCGTGCTAACTCACTGGTACTGTGTTTACCTCGTGCTAACTCAATGGTACTGTGTTTACCTCGGGCTAACTCACTGGTACTGTGTTTACCTCGGGCTAACTCACTGGTACTGTGTTTACCTCGTGCTAACTCAATGGTACTGTGTTTACCTCGTGCTAACTCACTGGTACTGTGTTTACCTCGTGCTAACTCAATGGTACTGTGTTTACCTCGTGCTAACTCACTGGTACTGTGTTTACCTCGGGCTAACTCACTGGTACTGTGTTTACCCCGTGCTAACTCACTGGCACTGTTTACCTCGTGCTAACTCACTGGCACTGTTTACCTCGTGCTAACTCACAATCACTAGTTGTGTTTAGCTTCATTATACTAACCTGTGTTCAACAAGGGCTACTGAAAATGTAAGCCTATTTTGGAATTTTTCAATACTCAGCAACTTTCCAGCATTTGAAGAATTATTTTAGCCCATCAGTTGTTCTCTGAGGCTGAGTAAAATCTATTTCGCTAGTTTGTCTGACGGGCGTTATGAAAAATTACTCTTTTTTGCATTCTTCATAATTTTTTTCCTCTTGTTTTATTCTGATTGTATATTCTTTCACTATTTCTATATTTTACCTTCCATTGAAAACAAACAAAAACACACACACACACCCACACACACACATATATATATATGTGTGTGTGTGTGTTGATGGGCATTTATACTGTACATATTTGCTTTTTCTACGACATTACAATCCTGGGATTTTTGTCCTTGCAACTCACTACCTTGTTTACTTTGCAATTGCTTGAGCTAATGAGAAAAAAACATTTTGAAATAAAAAGTAACGAGGAAAAGCTGATAATGTTCTTTACGAAATATAAAAGTTCTCCAAACAAGTAATTTGTTCATTTTTTTGCTACATTTTTTTTCAACGCACAACACAGACCAACTCTAGTTCAATTTTTTTGTTTAATTCTGATGTCAGCATGATTGTTTTCGCGTCTGTATGGATGTGTTGTTTTAGTGTCAGCTTGGTTATTGTTGTTTAGGTGTCAGTATAAACGGTGTTGCATGTGTGTTGTTTATGTCAAGTTTGTTGCAGAATTGTATAAAGTTGTTTATGTCAGCAGGGTTGTATGGTTTTGGTGTCTGTATTATTGTGTTTTGGTGGATTTTTGTTGTCAGCATTGTTGTATTTTTGTTGTCAGCATTGTTGTGTTTTTGTTGTCAGCATTGTTGTGTTTTTGTTGTCAGCATTGTTGTGTTTTTGTTGTCAGCATTGTTGTGTTTCTGTTGTCAGCATTGTTGTGTTTTTGTTGTCAGCATTGTTGTGTTTTTGTTGTCAGCATTGTTGTGTTTCTGTTGTCAGCATTGTTGTGTTTCTGTTGTCAGCATTGTTGTGTTTCTGTTGTCAGCATTGTTGTGTTTCTGTTGTCAGCATTGTTGTGTTTCTGTTGTCAGCATTGTTGTGTTTCTGTTGTCAGCATTGTTGTGTTTCTGTTGTCAGCATTGTTGTGTTTCTGTTGTCAGCATTGTTGTGTTTTTGTTGTCAGCAGGGTTTTACTCTGAAGCGTAATCTGAATACTACCCAAATTTCACTCTGAGCGAAAAGTTGTCTCAAAGTTTGTTCTGCAGTGTTCAGTTTCTTCAGTATTTCCGGCAGTAGGTAATTCCAACCGACCAAAGAACTTTAGAACCTTGTATGAAGAAACACCACAATACCTTAACTGAAACACTTCAAAACTGGATGTGTAAAACGCATGTATAAGTCAGGCATTTTTTTTTAACATTTGGTATGCACAATAGACTTCTCCAGTAGAATACTTGTCGTATTGTATAACATTATGATAATTTACAGCTAAAGCACAGATTGAAGATTGAACTGGACAGTTCGGTCTATTCGAAACCAGTAGCTTTGTCAAGTCATGATTTGATAAAGTTGTTTACGCAGGTAGGTTGTTCCATTGGAGGATGGCATTGCAGTGTGTTACACTGGTGTTCACTCTCCCATGCTACTCTTGTACCTGCTCAGCCGTGTTTAATGTACATCTGTACTGAATGCAGCAGCAAGGATCTGTTGCTTTAGTGGGGAACGAAAATTCACTTTTCGTGCGCTCTCATGTTGATGGGTGTTTTATCTTCCTAAAGAATATCTACGAGATACCGGGGAGTTATAACTTCAGGTTGAAGGGATATATTTTATGCGGTTCTCGTGATGTGGAAGACGTAAAAATCGTCAAGTTAGAAATGCAATGGTACAGTTTTTTTTTTTTTTTGCGTGAGTGAAGAAAAGAAACGCTGCAGCACAGGCTTTTGTTGGGACAGTTTTATCAAGTAGTGATTTTATGAGGTTATGCATAGATCGAAAAGTTGTTCCACTAATGTCGGCAGTATGCCAGTTGGGGGTTAGGATTTTTTTTTGCAGTTTATAAAGTGCTTTTAGAAATGAGTTGCGGAAATGCCTGCAAGCAACTCGCAGAGATCCAGGAGAACACTGAACTGTTGAACTTCGGAAGAACACTAAACCGTAGGACACCAGCTGGAGAACATTAAACTATAGAACTCCAGGAGGACGACGACTGTAAGATATTGAACTACAGAAGATCACTAAACCACAGAACTCTAGAACAAGAACAGCGTAACACAGAAACCCAAGAATGATAAAACTAAATCGCTAAACTTTAGAACACTTAACCTTATAATAAGAAGAATATAACATACAACACCAAAACACTAAACAGTAGAACTCTTAAAGAAAAGAAATACAACACACAACTCCAGAAGAAAAACATTGAACCACTGGGCTCCATAAGAATACTAAATCGTAGAGTTTCTTAAGGAGAGCACTATAGAGTAAAATTACAGAACAAGAACAATATAACATAAAACTCTAGGAAGAGAACAGAAAGTTAAAGTGAAAAACGAGATCCATTGTTTAGAATTTTCTTATTCAAGTTTATATTGTCAGGGGTGTTTATGAGTTATTGTGTTTTGGGTTAGGAGTGTGTTTGTTATGGATTAGGAATGTACTTGTGGGTTAGGAGTGTGTTTGTTATGAATAAGGAATGTACTTGTGGGTTAGGAGTGTATTTGATAATTGCAACACTTGTTCAACACTTGTCCTGTCTCCTGGCGGATATTATAACTCTTATGATCGGCTTCAAAACTTCAAGACTGCTGTATGGTACTTCAAGACTGCTGTGTGGTACTTCAAGACTGCTGTATGGTACTTCAAGACTGCTGTATGGTACTTCAGGACTGCTGTGTGGTACTTCAGGACTGCTGTGTGGTACTTCAGGACTACTGTGTGGTACTTCAGGACTGCTGTGTGGTACTTTAGAAGAGGTTGGGATTGTTTCTTAAAATGTGCAAATGACAATTTGCCAGATATATTTATTTTTTAAATGGTGTAGTATTTTTCCTGTAAACTAACGTTGGTATCTCTCTTCTAAACGACTGTAGCATAATGGATGCTGCATCTTATAGACGTGATGGTACCGATATTGGGTGTCAGATGCAAATTTACCAATTTTCAAACTTAGTTAATGTACTTAGAATTACTGGACTACGACCAATAACTAGGGAATAACTGTTCTGATCGGCTTGAAACGCTATATGCTTGTGTATCTTACAGCCTTTTTTTTTTTACTCCGTGCTGTGTAGGTCTGTAATAGCCGAGGAATCTTCTTTAAAATAAATGACTTTTTGGGTTCATGCTGCTTGGGGCAAATTTATGAATCATTAACATAGCTAATAACCTTGAACTTGTGGATAAGTAAGACATTTGCAACAGTTAGGTATCTTTATTCCAAAACATTTCGCTACAAGGTAACAGAAGCAGTAGAGATGTAAAGACAATGTAATCAGTCCCTAGCCTACTGTGGAGGCGATACGTTTCGGAATAAAGATACCTAACTGTTGCACATGTGTCTAACTGTTGCACATGTGTCTAACTGTTGCACATGTGTCTTATCAACTTTTAATTTGCACTTGTTGGATTCTGAGCCATAACTGGAGGACACTTTTATCACTGGTGTTTTTCTCAAAGTATTGCAGCGATTTTCGGCTGTTAGTTTTAATATACCAATTTTATTAAACTTGTTTTCGTGCAGTAACTGGAGAATGACTCTTCCAATTGGCTTCAAACCTTAAATTTTGGTGTGTTTTACTTGTATAAGGATTTAGATTAATATTGTGCAGTGTAGGTGTCGTTTACAAATATTGAAATTGGAAAAATTTGAATACCGGTTTTTATACGATGATTTGTGAATGCCTCATTCGATCGTCTTCTGTTCTTCAACGCAAATAACTTGAAAATGCAACTTTAGAGAGGCTTCAAACTTAGTTTTGGTGAATTTTTGGATATTAAACTTTGAGTGATAACTGGTGGTTATTTGTAAGTGACTTTGGACTTTCAAAATTGGTATATTTTAGAAGAAGGTTCCAAAGGTTTTATTCTGTGCAGATGCTGATAAATTGTCATTTTTATTGAAAATAATAATTTTCCACAAAAATAACTTCTGATTGACTTCAGCCATTTTAGTGCTTATATTTCTCGGCATATGAAACCTGTGACACACTCTGCACTATTCCTTTCGCGTTCGTTAATGTAGATGGGTCTGGGCTTATGGTGTACGGGAATACCTTTCTGGGATCACGTACTGACCGTAACACTTTCGGTGTACATTGTTTAGTGATAAAGAATAATCTTTTAATTATTGGTTTTATAATGGTTTTCTAACGCCCTCCCTTCCCCTCTCTCTTTCTCTATCTCTTCTTTACCTCACTCTTTCCTTACCTCCTATCTCCCATCTTGTCCTCTCTGTCCCCCCTCTCTCTCTTTCGTTATCTCCCATTTACTTCTATCCCTTCTTTAACTTCCTCTCCTACTCACTCCTCCTTTCTTTCCTGTTCATCCCTCTCTCTTTCCTTTCTCCTCTCTATCTCCTGTCTTTTTCCTCTATTTTCTCCTCTCTTCTCTCCCCTCTCTACATCGACTCCTACTCTCTCCCTTTTTCTGTTTTCCTTCTTCCCTCTCGCCTCTCTATCCTCTTCTTTCTCTGTTCAGCTTACATCTTCATCTTCCTCTCATTTATTCTCCCTTCCCGTCTTTCTCCTCTTTCGCATATCCTAATAGTCCCTCTCTACTCTCTCCTTTAAGTCTATCACCTTTTTCCCCTTTCTTTGTCCTTTCCTTTCTCATACATCCTACTTTGTTCCTCTTTCCTTTGCTTTTTCTCCTTTGAAGTGAGACTTACGGAGCCATTTAAATGATAATTTATGTATATAAAATCACGGAGCACTTCACTTTCTAAGATTATTGTGTGTTAGATGTTGTTCTTGAGGAGGAGGAAGAGGAGGAGGAAGAGGAAGAGGAGGAGGAAGAGGAGGAGGAGGAGGAAATGGAGAAGTGGAAAGAAGAGAATCCCAAAAACACGATAGTTGTAAGGTGATGGTGGTGGTAATTATGTGGTAGTGACTGGTAGTGAGGTGATAGCGGTAATGATTGTTGTGGTGGGATGGTGGTGGCAGTAATAGTGGTTATGTATTTAGGGGTGACGGTGGTGGTGGTGACGGTGGTATTGGTGATGGTGGTATTAGTGGTGATGGCGGTGGTGGTGACGGTGGTATTGGTGACGGTGGTATTGGTGACGGTGGTACTGGTGGTGACTGTGCCCATCTACGTTAATTCAGTCACACTAATCTCCCAATAACGTTCTTTTTAAACCCCCATGCGCTTATAGTTTGTGGGAGTATAGTCCCAGCTCTTGGTTCTGCACGCTTAAAGTTCGTGAAAGCACCTGTGCTTATGAGTGTTGAGCCCTGGCTCCTGGCCCGAGCGCTTTTCAGTAATCGACCTGTATACCTGATCCCAAGTCTCCTTTTGCTCTTTGCTATTTTTTTTAGATACCTTTATAGTTTTTGTATCCACGAGTTTTATTTCATTAACCACAGCTGTTACACCGTAAATGTGTTTCTAAATGTGTGTGGTATATCAATGTGTGTGTGGTATATCAATGTGTGTGTGGTATATAAATGTGTGTGTGGTATATCAATGTGTGTGTGGTATATTAATGTCGTTAACATCCACTTACGTTCTCATGCTGGTCGATGAGTCTCCTTACGCCACCTGTCCCTGATCTCCGCCAGTATAAAAGTACCTGAATCTTAGTCGGCTGTTGCGGGTCACATCCTGGGAATGGTCAGACACTACGATCTGAGGAACTGTAATGTCTCTCACACAACGTAACATCTCGCTATGATGAGGCCTAATAAGTGCAGGCCTAACCTTAGCCTACAATGGTGAGAAACTCCGAGAGCCGCTCTCAAAATGACTTGGTAGCTCTCACTCACTCACACATGTCCTTGTTCAACTCATCATCGCTCCAGAGTATTCTGAGTAAGCTCAGTGACTTGTCTCGTTGTGAACCTGTCATCTCGTGTTCTATTTTACCTTCAATTTTTTTTCCCCACCAAAAAATCCATTCAGGAACTCTCGCATTCTTGTGTAGTTTTTCTGATACCTGTCTGCTTTCTCTTCCTTAGTCATATGCATCCCTGGTAGTCCATGCAGTCATAGAACCACCTGCAGGTAGTCCAAGTATAGAACCATCTGCAGGTAGTCCAAGCATAGAACCACCTGTAGTAGAAAGTAGAAAGACTCTCGAAACTCATCAAAGGTATAAGGTACAGTCCAAGCACAGGACCACCTGGTCACTGGCTTCTAATAGTTCCTTTATAAAGAATGTTAATTTTAAAATCATATATATTTTCCGAACACACACTTTCTGTTTATCTAAGACGGAATAATTATTTTTATTAATTTCAGTAATTCTTTGCTAGCAGTTATTTTACATATTTGCTCTCAGTGTTTCAAAATGCGATTTGTTTTTATAATCATCCCAATGCTTTTTGCACTTCATATTTTTTTTTTTTCATAAGAAGATTGTCATTTCTGGAAAAAAATCTCTGACAACAGCGCAACTAGCGCGGTAGTGACGCGTTTACTGTGTGTTAATGCCAGTGTTTTTTTGCTGCAGATTTTGCGCACTTTCTCTTAAAACAAAAATTGAACATTTTGCATTGTTGAGCAGTGGTAAAAGAGACAAATGCATTATAATGTGATCCTTAATTAGTCAATAAAGGATCCCATTATATTGTATTTGTCTTACTATCGTGTGTGTATTTTGTTCCACTTCTCTTGTTGAGCAGCGTTGAGTCACAACCCTTATCGTTCCCAACAGCCGACTGGTCACATTATTATTACATTCGAAGGAACGCGCTAAACCCATACCACATCTGGAGAATAGAAGGTGATCATGTTTGATTCAATGAAAGGAGAAGCACCTACAATTCTTGGAATCTAGAACCCATCACCGGCACTACGGTAACCCTCCTACCTTTGAAGGACTGACTGGTCAGAGACCGTGCCACAATTAGCGATCAGAGGATCGAGCCTCCACCACTATTTGAACTGAGCTATCAACACGGGTTTTAACACTTTATCAAGTGCAATATAATCCTCTCTCACCTCCGTCACGCCTTTCTTACGACATTTATAGAGGAAGACAAATACCATACTGATAATGGAACATTTGTTTGCAAGAAGAAAAGAGCATTTTTCCCAGAATTGAACTGATGTCGCACTACCAGCAAGACCTCTGTTGAAAGAAAGATGGTGAAAGTGCTTTCTTTTTAGGGGTCATTACCTTGGTATGACACAGCAGGTACAGTAAAATAAAATAAATTTTGTAATGGAACCTGTAGGTCTGCCCTGCTGACCGGTCCCAAACCAGGCTCCTGGTCGCTGGCTTGGTCTTAAAAATGCTGGTACGAGTCACACGCAGTCCAAAGTATACATCACAGCCCAGCTAATCAGTTAATGACTGGATGGACTTATTCTCTCTTGAAGACAGCTATATATATATATGAAGGGAGAGTGTAGAAGTCTTGGTTCCTTTACTGAGCTGTTTCTTAGTGAACTCATCGTGCCTCTGTTTTTCACTTGAGGTTCTGCAGGATGAATAGTGTGTTGTAGCAGTGTTCACATCTGACTGGGAAGACGTCTAATCATGTTTCTTTATTTACCAGCCTTATAAGTCTCCATACTGAGAGAGAGCGAGAGAATCAATCACTCAATCAGTTCGGTATGGGATGGGGCAGTATATCCCCATCGTAACGAAATAGTTAAAAGCTGTAGTACACAGTATTACTGTGATAAATGTTTTACCTGTGATATACGTTTACCTGTGATAAACGTTTTGCCTCTAAAACACGTTTCCTCCCTCACTATTTTCCCCTCACTTAGGTCATTATCTAAAAAAAAAAAATCACTCAGGCCCCTAACTTCTCTCAAACTTACCCAAATGACTGGAGAAAGATGCAATTGGAAAAAAACGAAAAGAGGAAGGAACTTTTAAGTTATGGAAATAAAAACTCACTCAACTCTCCGCGAGGTCAGTTTCCGTCCCAATTCGAGAATATTTATTGCCCCAATCAGGACGGGAGAGTCCGGACTTTTTTTCCCCTCTCTCCCGACAGTTCCAGAGAATATTCTTTCATCACGTAAATCAAGTGAGTATTTTTGTAGTGCTGGACCTTTTGATCGTACTCCCTCTAAATTGGCTCGATTATGGCAGAAATTTATATATATATTTTCACAATAGCAATATATGAAACAGAGAAAGCTATTAGCATTTTTGTGAACGTGAAATTGCGGAGGGTAAACGAGACCCAGTTGGAACTGTCTGAGAGTGGGTGGTGAGGGGTGATTGGTGCCTGCCCACTGTGGTGTGGGGTGATTGGTGCCTGCCCACTGTTGTGTGGGGTGATTGATGTCTAGAACTGTGGTGAGAGGTGATTGATGTCTACCCACTGTGGTGAGAGGTGATTGATGTCTACCCAATGTAGTGAGGGATGATTGATGTCTACCCACTGTGGTGTGGGGTGATTGGTGCCTCTCCACTGTGGTGTGGGGTGATCTTTACTCACCATAGTGGGTGCTGGATGATCCTTACCCAGCAAAGTGTCTGATGATTGGTTCTTGTTTACGGTGAAGTGCGCTGATTGGTGCCTGTGTGCTCTGATGTGTGTTGAATGGTCATTACCCATTGCAAATTGCGTTGTTTGTGGTCCTCTCTGGAACTAGACGAATGAACCCAGCCAGATTGTGGTCTCTGATCACCATAATTCGTGTTTTTCAGGTCCTGGCTCGCCGGTGAGAGCAATTATTGGTCCTAAATCACCTCTTAGAATTTTTGTTCCTTCATTCAGATGTCGGACTCTGCCTGGTCAGCCAGGCTGTTGGTGCTCCTTACACGTAGTGTGACCTAGGCTCCACAGATCAGCAGCTGATGAACTCCCTGGAGAAACGCGTCATTCTTTTCGTTTAACAAGGCCTGCATACTCATCCAAATTCATATGGGTTAAAAAAAACAGGTGTCCCGTAGTTCAGTTGGTAGAGCCTTCAGCTCTACATGAGGGTCGTGGTTCGATCCCTGGCACGGATGGAAATGTTGGGCATGTTTCTTTACACAAAGGTGTGTTAGAATGCCCTTAGATAGGGCTGGGCTTTGGAATTAGCTGAGGTAGGATAGCAACTCTTAGCCTATAAATTCAACTGTATAAACAAAATTCAACTGTATTAACAAAATTCATCTGTATAAACAAAATTCAACTGTGTAAACAAAATTCTTACTTGTGTCTTTAATTAATTTTCTAATAGATGTCCATACAAACTTTCTTTCCCAATAATACACCTTTTGGAGGATCACAGGCGGTAGTAAGAAAATGTCATAGATAGTCTGACTAAAAAAACGAATGCACGGATATTATACAAATGGATAATGAATTATATCACTGAAAAATTATGTTTTATTAAGTATGACTCAGAAACTTTATAAGGCTAATCTTGTTTTCGGGAATGCAATGTTCGGGTTATATAATTATTCAAATCATGTGAGGAAGTAATGATCCAGAGAGACTTGCTTAATGACTCGTCAAACACAATAATGTCAGGATGGGGGAAGAAGGGAATAAAGTGGGAAGTGGAGAATAGGTTATGGTTAATCCTGAAGACCACATATAATAATAAATAGTAAGCACTATCAATAATGATCATGTAATACTGGACACAATAGGAATAAAGGAAAATACACAGCCTACAATAGTTCAGTTATAATAGTAAACTTTAGAATTTACATCATCCCAAAATCCATATGTCCATAAATATAACTCCCTAAAATTTTAATAATAAAACTTAGATATAATAATCACATTTGAAATGCTCCAACCTCTCTCCCAGAAGTATCGAGATCCTTTACCATCCTCTAGGATATAAAAATATTACATCTCAATACCTGGCCAAGATACTGGTGCCAAAGCAGAGCGAGGTGAGCCACACCCTCCCCCAATGATTCCTAGAGCTGCACTGAGACCAAAGTCATTTCCAACACACTTATACAACTCCACACTCAAAATTAACATTTACAAAAAATAATAAATAACACTAAATAGGTAATTACTAGCTCCATAACAATTGAAAAAATAACAGGGGTATTTTTAGCATATTAAATACATAAATATAAACCTCTAATAATAAATATTTATGTCCCTAAAAGTTTATACTCAATACAAAAATCCTAAATATATCTCTAACCCTACTTTATACCTATAAAATTTTTAATCAAAGCTATATACGAGTACCAGAGAACCTTGCCAGTATATAATCACGTTTCCAAAACAGATTAAGCTCAAAAATCGATAAAAAACTCATTAACTCTCACATTTATGTTCCTCTACAGTCACCCATATACTCTTGCAACCTATAACCTAGCCCAAAATATGACATTACAGCGACTACCTATGAGGTTAATCACCTCACATCTAAGTAGGCAATTAATTTTTTGGTACTATCGTCCAAACCAGCCATACATATATCAAAAACCTGGTTTCTTAGTAGTCCCTACTATTATGCTTGGTAAATATGTGGAAGTGCCTGTTGCTTGTGCATTCTGCATATCACCTCCTACATATGCTTGTACCAGTCAACGATTTACCCACAGTATGAGCTACAGTGTAATACGGAAAAGCATAAAACAAATAATATTTGATTACAGGACCGTCCGACGTGGGAGTGTGTGGTCGGTTCACTCTAAATTATACATCTGTTGCTCTTGCTTTAGAGGTAAATTTTTTTTAATCCATATATCATATCTGATATACAAGCAAATTTCAGCACTCTGATTCACTCGTCAGAGACAGAATTTTTCACCACGTCACACATGAACCTACTTGAAAAAAATATATCATGATAAACCACGGAACGGGTGGGGCTCGAACGACGGTAAGTGAGCCCTGAAGTTCATAGAATTCAGTTTCCATGGGTTCAAACCAGACCTGTTCCGTGGTTTGTTTGTAATCGTATTATTACGATTTCGTGAGTCATAAGATGATAAGACGGCATATTTCGTTTTTTACCCTGAGGTCCTTTTCAGCAGACTAAAACGTTTACAAGAGAAACATAACGTAGGTCAGGTACAGGAGCTTGATGAGATGCAGGGACTAAGTTTGTTGCAGAAACTAGGATTGCAGAGCAATTGCTAGAAATTCACTGAATGTCTTATATTCTCCCTTCCTGACTTATCTTCAGCCTCCGAAAAACTATATCTTCACCTCCATCTGTCATTATCAGTTCTCTTATGGTCTCTTATCGTCCCCTGCAGAGTATAGTGAATGTGCGTTCGTGAGTACCGACGTGAGTGTACTCGCCGTGTGTTTCCGGTGGTCGATACTTTGGCGCGCGTGTGTGTGTGTGTGTGTGTGTGTGTGTGTGTGTGTGTGTGTGTGAATGCACAGTCGGATATATTAAATGCTCTAAATTTATTCTCCAGAAACGCGTTGCAAATATCGGTTTTAAGATATACCGTAAATTCGCAAAGTTGTAAGTATATCTAGCAACTCTTCTGTACTTGCAAGAGAGAATTTCAATCTTTCTCTGAGATATTAATCTCTCTTTCTCTCTCTCTCTCTCTCTCTCTCTCTCTCTTTCTCTCTCTTTCTCTCAGTTCATGTCTCCATAACCTTCACAATGAGCCACTGTCTCAAGTCATATTAAACCATCAAAAGAAATGGGGAACTTCTCTTTCTTTGAAGGAAACTTGGAGGATAATTCTGCACTAACTTTAGGATCAAGTCAAGTGCGAGGCGAGTTGTTCTCTCTTCTGACGACACACTCGTCCTCCCTCACACTGCTGACAACAAACACACACACACACTCTCACACACACTCACACACACACACACACACACACACACACACACACACAGCACGGTTTCAGGGAAGGAAAATCCTGTGTCAGAAACCTACTGGAGTTTTATGACAAGGTAACAGAAGTAAGACACGAGAGGTTAATGCAAAAGCTAGAGGATCAGAGAATATCTGACAGGGTCATGGTACGTGACGAGGTGTCAGAGTGGGCACCTGTGACGAGTGGGGTTCCACAAGGGTTAGTCCTAGGACCTGTACTGTTTTTGGTATATGTGAATGACATAACGGAAGGGATAGACTCAGAAGTGTCCCTGTTTGAAGATGATGTGAAGTTAATGAGAAGAATTAAATCAGTTGAGGATCAGGCAGGACTACAAAGAGACCTAGACAGGCTACAAGCCTGGTCCAGTAACTGGCTCCTTGAATTTAACCCTGCCAAATGTAAAGTCATGAAGATCGGGGAAGGGCAAAGAAGACCGCAGACAGAGTATAATCTAGGTGGCCAAAGACTGCAAACCTCACTCAAGGAAAAAGATCTTGGGGTGAGTATAATACCGAGCACATCTCCTGAGGCACACATCAATCAGATAACTGCTGCAGCATACGGGCGGTTGGCAAACCTAAGAATAGCGTTCCAATACCTCACTAAGGAATCGTTCAAGACTCTGTACACCATATACGTCAGGCCCATACTGGAGTATGCAGCACCAGTTTGGAACCCACACCTGGTCAAGCACGTCAAGAAATTAGAGAAAGTGCAAAGGTTTGCAACAAGACTAGTCCCAGAGCTAAGGGGATTGTCCTACGAAGAAAGGTTAAGGGAAATCGGCCTGACGACACTAGAGGACAGGAGGGTTAGGGGAAACATGATAACGACATATAAAATACTGCGAGGAATAGCTAAGGTGGACAGAGACAAGATGTTTCAGAGAGGGGACACAGAAACAAGGGGTCACAGTTGGAAGTTGAAGACTCCTATGAGTCAAAGGGATGTTAGGAAGTATTTCTTCAGTCATAGAGTTGTCAGGAAGTGGAATAGCCTAGAAAGTGACGTAGTGGAGGCAGGAACCATACATAGTTTTAAGACGAGGTTTGATAAAGCTCATGGAGCAGGGAGAGAGAGGACCTAGTAGCAATCAGTGAAGAGGCGGGGCCAGGAGCTATGAATCGACCCCTGCAACCACAAATAGGTGAGTACACACACACACACACACACATATATAGTGATAGTCACATCATTCAAAGCTAGATTAAAATTGTGAGAACCTCCTACCATTCATTCTCTGGCAGTTCCGACTCCCTACACACCATACGTCACTACCACCATCCCTAAACACGCTTTACACCAGGAACCACTAACAACCACAATACACTAATAATCTACCACCAGAGATCCCCCACCAGCTACCATACGTCACAAAAGAACCATCAAACACCAGACACTCCCATACACCATTCTCAACTACCAGGTTTACAAGCACCCACCTACCACACAACCACCACCTAAATCCAAAAAACAATATTTTTCCCATTCAAAATCACTACTTGTCCCACCCAAAAAATCATTAATTTTTCACTCCCTAAAATCTCCTTTCATCCCACCCACTCAAAAATCACCATTTGTCTCACCCAAAAATTACTATTTACCTCACCAAAAAATCACCCCCATACCTCACCCACTTACCCCAACCAAAAAATCCCCATTTACCCCACACACAAAAATCACCATTTATCCCACTAAGAAAATCACCATTTACCCCACCCAAAAAAAATCACCATTTACCCCACCATAAAAAAATCACCATTTACCCCACCAGAAAAAAATCACCATTTACCCCACCCCCCAAAAAACACCATTAGCCCCACTCAAACCACCAACCACCTCCAAAACAACCATTCACCCCCCAAATGCACCGACTACCCACATCAACCACATCCAATCATCCCAATGCAACTCACACACTGTGCGTGAAAATTATGATAATATTTTGTAATGTAGTCATTTGGATACTTGGTAAACATTGGCTGGTCCTTTTGTCTTGAAAATTAAAGTTATATCAGAATTTGGCATTTTTTCGGTGCATTGCTGTGAGTTTATTAAAAAAAAAAAGGTGGCATTTTTGGTTAATGGAAATGAGGTGGAATTTTTGCCCCAAAAGGACACTAATTAACGAAACCGTCTCGGTAACATAGCAAAAATGTACAGCAATACCAATTAGTTTTCGGGTGTAGAAACATGTGGCAACATTTCGCTCTTGCCAAATAGGGAATTAACCCCAACAGGGAAATTTATATGCAGAAATTTCTCTTTTCATGAGATAAAAACGTTCTCTGGTTGGTTAGAAAGGAAGAGATGCCGACAAGGATGGGGTATACAGAGACAGCAGAGCAAGCCATTATTTGTACAAAGTTTCGCTCGTCTCTGAGCGAAATGTTCAGATAAAGGTTTACTCTCCTATAAGTGTTTTATTTAATTGCGAAGACTAATCTGGTAATTTTTTTAAATATTCTTTTTTTTTTTTTTGCAATATTTTATTTCCCAGGACTCCACAGTATTTTATATCCCAGGCCCCCATAGTATTTTATATCTCAGGCCCCCCATAGTATATGTACTTCTGTTTTGCATCTTCACAATCATCAAACTAAATACAAAGACATACTTTGTATTTAGTTTGATATATTGATATATGTATGTCGTGCCGAATAGGTAAAATTGGTCAGTTAGCAAGAACTCATTTAAAATTAAGTCTTTTCTAAAATTTTCTCTTATACGTTTAAAGATATATATTTTTTTCATTTATGTTAATGTAAAAATTAATAATTTTGTACTAAAAGAACCTTAGAAAGCTTACCTAACCTTATTATAACGAGGGCAATTTAATTTAGCCTAATCCAACTAAATACATTTTAGATAAGTTTACAATAATTTAATAATAAACAAACACAATGAAATTTTTTTTTCGTTAGGTTCAGAATGATTTTTGCGAAATTATTGCATACACAAATTTTCGCTTGCCTTATTCAGCAAGAAGAGCGTTGCTATTTAAGCCAAAATCGCAAGTTTTACCTATTCGGCACGACATATATATATATATATATATATATATATATATATATAGGATGGGGTCCACCTCTGGTGTAAATTGTGAGACCCATAGCCTCGGAGAAGTGGATAAAAAGGCTTGATTATTCCTAACAAGATACCAAGAATTTTGAGAAAGTATCCCAGATTTGCGTGAGATAAGATGTGATATTAATTTGTAAATATTATATATCCAAATGTTTTTTTGTTATTTCTTTTTCTAGGACTTTTGTGTCTCCATATGCTCTTGGAGTGCACAGTAAACTAGCTGCATCAATATGTCATTGATGTCAGCTGTGTAAGTTGTATCATGTACTTGTAGAAGTAAATATTATTATTATTATTATTATTATTAAAGACAAAATATAATATAAACTAGAATATTCCACCCTCTTTACCTTCAAATCTTCGGAGAGAAAATATTACCACCACCACAAGCTGCCTTCCCCGCTAATGTAATACTCTTAATGGGAGAACAATATAAAATGGTGGAGTCTGGGAATAATGTAATAGCTGGCGGTTCAAAAAAGCAACAATACGCTAATGAGACCGGTGCAGGGAGCTTCGTGATTTAACAGACTCCAGTAAACACACAAGAGTTGGAAACACAGGCTTCTGCAGCACTCAAGTTCATACTTGTGAAATGTATTACAGTGTTGATAAATGGTACAAAGGACCGACAGGCTGATAAATTACACATATTCAACATATGGGTCTTTATTATGGAAACGTTTCGCCACACAGGCTTCCTCAGTTCAATACGGAGAAGAATGGTTGAGGGACTGGTTACCTCAAACTCCTTCTGATCAACCATTCTTCTCCGTATTGGACTGAGGAAGCCACTGTGTGGCGAAACGTTTCCTTAATGCATAATTTATCATCATACATTACAGTGTCTATAGTGTTATACTGACCGCTTTTGTTATACTCGTGATGATGCAGTATTGACTCCTTCGTTAAACTAACCGTACTGATATACTAGCCACTTTGTTATACTGACCGAATTATGCTTGTCACTTTGTTGTACTGATGCTGGTATACTGATCGCCTTGTTAGTGTCTACCTTGTTATACTACGTCGTCATATTAACCTCTTTGTTATACTATCCATATTGATATATTAACCCCCTTGATATACTGACCACCTTGATACACTGATATACTGTCAGGAGGATACTAATATACCCACATTAGTGGGTATATTAGTGTTCTCCTGACTCGGGAAGTAGGTGACGGAGATGCCAGTATAGGAGGGCAGGAAGCCGGTAAGGAAGTGAGGGGGGAAGCAGAAGGAAGATTGAAGGAAGTAAGGGAAGGAAGAGTGCTAGGGAGAGGGAAAAGAAATTGAGTGGATGAGGAAAAGCCTTAGAGTAAGGGAGGCGAATCAAGCAAAACAATTTTCTTGCTGCAAGCACTTTTTCCACTGCCTTCACCCTGACTGTTACAGGAACCAGATATCCTGACAATTACGTCGCTTACAAACACAATTTCTTTCCGGAAGATTTCACAAATTAATGAGAGAGTATTAGGAAAACTTTACCCGCATCTATTGTGTGCGTTTATGGAGACGATGACTGTATTTTTAGTTACAAAATGGACCGCATTGAAGGTGAAATCGGGAAATTTAAAAATAAGATGAAGACGAAGATTAGATACTGGAGCTTTTATTGAATCATTTCTCTTCGTAAAGAGTTTTGTTAAGCCATGAGTTGACAAAGCTCTTCAGAGTGAGAAACGTTGTCCAAACAAAAACTTGTTCTGTAATTTTTCTTGTGTGAAAGTATATGTACACACACACACACACATTATATATATATATATATATATATATATATATGTCGTGCCGAATAGGTAAAACTGGTCAATTAGCAAGAACTCATTAAAATTAAGTCCTTCCTAAAAAATTCTCTTATATGTTTAAAGATATATTTTGCAGTAATTTTAATATTGGTGGCTGAGGCTAATTAAGATGGTCTCTTCAAGGCCATAATGCTCAAGGGTTATTATGTAAGAAACTTCAAGCTATCGGCATAGGTTCCACAGACTGGTTTAAGTCCTATCTTAGCAATAGGAAACAAATTGTCAAAATCAACAAAACAGAATCAGAACCACTGCCGATAGCATGTGGAGTTCCCCAAGGTAGTATTCTGGGTCCCTTATTATTCCTGTGTTATGTAAATGACATGCCCATCAGTGTCAAGTGCAAACTCCTACTGTATGCGGATGACAGTGCTCTGTTAGTGTCAGGTAAAGACCCACAAGATATAGCCAGCTAGATTCGGGAGTAGTCCAATTGACTCCTAACGGGTCTCACTTGGCCCCTCAGTAGTGCAGTGTACTCGTGAGAAGTCATTTGTGGTTTGTTGAATCTTTGAGTAGTTTTCTTAAGCATTAGGGATCCTTTGGACTCGGGAATAGCTCACTGAATTCTTTAATGGTTTACGAATCCGTATGTGGTCTACCGGACTCTTTAGTAGTCTGCTGGAATCATTAGTTGTCTGCTGGTCCGCTGAATTAAAGAGGGGTCGTCTGGGCTCATTATGATTCCGCCAAACTCGGTAGTAATCTCCTAGGATCGTTACTGCCCCACTGAGCTTGAGTGCTCTGCTAGACCCAAAAATAGTCAGCTGAGCCTAGGAATGGCTCAGTTAACCAGAATAGCGTCCACTGGAAAGATAAACAGCTAAATTAATGTTGAAGTGATGCGTTGGATTGGTACTAAACCCCAGGAACCAGTGAATGAATTGGTTTGCCTATAAGTTTCCTGCTTATGATGCAAAGTCAACACTTGTTATTTAGAGAATCCACTTATTAGTAGTACGTCGGACACAGTTAAAGGGTTAGAGCCACACCAAACCAGGTCCCAAAAGTCAAATCACGTCTAGAAATCCACAGATCACGAACCAAATACTAAAGCTGGCGTCACAAGATCACCACTTGGGAAAGATGATAGGAACTTGCGAAACTCGAGACAGAGTAGACCACTGCTGCTAAAATATCACTGGTAGAGGGAAGGGACGGGAAGAGAGCGAGAAGGTATTTATTACAGCCACTCCCGATGTCCTGCTGTGATAGCCTATACTTCGAAGACATGTTTATTGAAAGTGTAACTCGACGGCGACTCGGGCCACGGGGAGGAAAAGGCAGGATTTTGTGTCAGTGTATATTGGGAAGACCAACGGTACTCCAGATCAACGGTACTCTAGGTGGAGAGTAAACTTACAAACTTTAAGAGAGAGAGAGAGAGATAGAGAGAAAGATATATATATATATATATATATATATATATATATATATATATATATATATATATATATACAGACACGTACGGGGGCAAAGAATGAATCGTTGACTAAATCAGAGGTAAGTTCCTATACTGCTAAAAAGTCTCGATACAACTAGTTGTGTGTGAATATATAAGTGATTAGAACCTGTAACTTGTCTTGAGTTGAAAACCACGAAGTTTAGCACAAAGATTGAGGTTAGGTTAAGTAAAGCTCGTCAGAAAACAGAACAAGTGTTTCCTGACGCGGGTCTTAGTCAGAAGATGACCTGCCGTTGGGGCTTTTGGTCATTTGACAGAGGCCTTCCGCTGGCTTACCGGTCCACCCCTTTAAGTAGCCTCCGCTATTTCCTATTCTAGTTTGCTCCACATTTTCAACACCCCTGTCTTAAAAATTTGTTTACCCCCTGCCTTTCCAATTTCCTAGGCCCACATGACCCTTACAGGCTTTACGATTCAAAGTGAATGAAAAAAAAAATCAGTGCATTCCTGTAGAAAAATGTCTGATCATTCTAGCCTCAGTTTCCAGTTAGTCCTGGTGTTTATATTCCGCCACTGTGAATGACTGTGGAGTAATACGAGCAGTTAATGCAGAAACGGTACTAATTACATTGATGTCATTGTAGTCCATGTTTTCCATCTATTTATGTCTTCTGAAAAATCCATGACATTTTTTTCAATATGGTATGGTTTATTCCCCCTAACCCCCAACCCCCCATCCCCCGTTTTCCTGCAGGCAGTAGCCGGAGGGAGTGGAAAGTATGGGGAGAGCCTTTTGCTTTACTATCCTTACCTCACATACCTAGATAATCACATGATAGTCTCTAACCTAAAAAACAAGCACACAGTTTTTTTAACAGCAGACAGCCTCGGTGAGGACGCTAAAAGTCCCCTGTTGTGTATTTCCTGTATAAACCTCTCTCCCATTGTTGTGCTTGGACCTCGTCGTGGCACTACTAAATTCTGACCTTTTGAGGTGTATCTACGCTTAAAATTATGCATGATGGTTGCCTCCAGCACTTTCACGTCCAGTTCATTCCATTTCCCATCTACGCTGAGCCTGAAAAAAGTGCTTCGTAACATCCCTGTGACACATGCGATTTTAACTTCCGTCTGTGTTCCCAGTACCTGGTCCTCGCATTGTGCATAGTGTATCCATAATCGCCTTATCAATTCTAAGGCTACTTTATACGTCATAATCATATCATCCCTTGTCTTCCTCTCTTCTAGGGTCGTCAGGTTTAATACCTTTAGTATATACTTATTATGTAAGCATCTTAACTCAGAGACAATCCATTTGCAACTTTATGCACTTTTATAAGCTCTTGAACATGAAAAAATACACAAATGCAGTTGTTGACTTTGTGACTCGTTGAAGCCTATACAGTGAGCTTCATGGAGTCACAGATCTGATTGCATTATACTACATTTGTGTCTATTTATCCATGGCGACGGTGTTATATACTACTTATCTCTCTCTCTCCAACATCGTCAAAAATCGAACATTTTCGCTCCTTTGAGCTCAATTTCAAGGTACTTGTCGTTGTCAAACCAATCAAAATCATCTCTATTTCTGTAATATATCTTCCAATCTATCAAATGAGACCAAGAAAACGAGAATACATCAATAAATACCATACGAAAATAGACTGCAAAGTCGCTGTTTTAAAGCTTAACCTGACAGGGGCTCCGAGCTGGTATTACTTGTTACAATATTCTAAAATACAGCTATGCACAGGGGGCTTTGTAACCCATACGAATTGAACGTGTTTCGTGACTATTATAATAACGCATGAGTTGTCTTTTTCCCCTCCCTCAACGCAGGAAACAGCAATGGTACATGAGATTCATAAATAGATTTCATGTATTTGAGCATCTTAAGCCTTTATTTTTTTGCAGTTGCATTGTTCATGTCAACATTTCCTGCATGTTCGCATTAGATTCAGAAGCGACTCCTGAGCTTTGGCTTCAAGAGCTGGGATAGGGAGCAATCAATCCATTACAGTGAATTATCCAATCCCAAAGCTCGGATGGGTTTGAAAAATCGCTACAGTTCAATTGTTGTTGTAATATTCGTCAAGACAGAGACCTGACAGAGGTTCAATATTTCGACAACCCATTGGTCCTGTATACAGCTGATTAATAGTACCCACTGAGGAAGTACACATGTACAGGTTGACCCTTATTATTACTGTGGTCAATTGCTATGTTGACCCTCTTGCTGCGAAGCTGATTTAAAGAGGCTTCACCTTAATGTGCCCCACACAGAACAAGAAGCAAAACTGTTCTAGCAATTTCGTCCAAAGAAGCATTCTTGTCACTGAATACGTTAATTAATGTGAATTAATATTATATTCAGAGAATGCGGTAAGCCTGTGAGGGGTCATTCACCTCGGCATGGTGAAGGGGCGACTGACGTTTTTACAAAAGACTGAGATGGGTGCAGGGCGAGCAGTGAAAGCATTAAATTATTTTAAGCTAAAATTTCTTTTATGAATGAGCATTGAATGCGAGACTCTGAGAGTGGAGGGCAGACAAATTAGAGAGGGTAATCCGAAGACGCTTGGAAAAGAGTAAGTCTTTATTACGGCAACGTTTCGCTCAAAGGGAGCTTTATCACGCAATGTGATGACTTAATAAAGCTGAATTGTCTTAATGAAGGCTTGTTCTATAAATTTCACTGTATTACCCAAATTTGTCGGCATTATGCTTTGGAAACAACCTTGCCAGGGTCAAACCTGAGAAAAATTATTTCATGAACTGCCATAAAAAATGGCATTATGCTAGAAATAAAAAACTCTTTGATATCCCAGTTGTATGCGACTGATCGTAGATAGGAACTCCATACTTTTTAAAGGCCCCCATAATATACCGTAGAATATCCTATAGTATAAAGTGTACATTAATAATCAAGTGTCGAAGAAGAATGTTTCAATGTCATTTCCGATCAGAAATTAATGAATAATAGATTATGGAACCTCCCCAAAACACTTGCCTGTGTTCCGGCTACGTGACAGAACACTTGAAGAACCCCAGTGAAGACAATGGGCTCAGAAAAATGTAAGAACCCCAACGAACTCATTTAAGAACGCAGTCATGCAACTGAAGAATCCCAATAACGCTATTTAGGAACTCCAATAAAGTTATTTAGGAACCCGAACAAAGCCATTTAAGAACTCCAATAAAAAAAACTAAAGAACTTCAACAGAGCAATTTACGAACCCCCAACTAGAACACTTTACAAACCCCCAACGAAGCAATTTATGAACCCCAAGAGAGGAATTTATGAACTTCCACATAGCAACTTGTTAACCCCCAGAGCAGAGCAGCTGATGAGCCCCCCACCAAAGCATTTTATAAACCCCCAATAGAAAAATATGAACCCCAAGACAGCGATTTATGAACCCCCAACAAAGCATTCTTAAAAACCTCATAAAATTCGAGTCGAGCTCGGGCCTCGGGGCCGGCAGCAGAACACCAAAGAGCTTCCATAATATATACTCTGTTGATATTTGTTGCCCCTGAGACTGGCTTGCAATATCCACAAATTTGACTACTAAAGAAGTGGGTTGCTGTGATATACCAGAGGGGAAAACGATGCCACGCAAAAGTGACCTTATTTATTCGGGTCAGTAGGGCGGTATTGCGTGTTAATGGTGGTAGTGACCCTCTTTATAACATGAATAATAATAATAATCATCGTAATGATAAATTCTTCTCCCATTACTACTACTACTACTGCTTCTACTACTATACTACTACTACTACTATACTACAACTACTGCTACTACTCCATTTTACAAGTAACAGACGAAATGAGCTGTGGAAATATACAAAAAGGTAAGCCTTGATGCCGGCGAAGGTCTCTTGATCCAAAGAGCTGGAGCTATTCTTCCTTGGACCAAACCTCAATTCCTCCTTATAAGATCAGCATGACTCCTTAGGGTTTAGCACTTTCCCATAAATATAAAAAAGCGTAATGGAAGAATTTAAAAATAATAAAGTTTCTAATAGCATTTAAGGGTAAGATTTCCATACATCACTGTAAATCAGTTTCGATCTCTTGAATAGATGATTTTTTTGTAGATAAAAAGTGATGAGGGGGAAACAGAGAGGAGGGGAAAATGGAAGGAAAGGCGAGGGGTATTAATGGGAGAGGGAGGGGACAGGAAGTGGGAGGGATGAGGGAGAGGACAGGAAAGAGAGGGTAAAATATGGAAAATACGTGAGTACGTGAGTGCATGGGAGTGAATGTCCGTGGGAGTACGAGTGTAAATGGGAGTACCTGAGTGCATGGGAACAAGTGAGGGTACATGGGAGTACGCGAATACATGGAAGTATGTGAGTACATTGCAGTGAGTGCATGAGAGGACGTGAGTGTACATGAGTGCAAATGGGAGTATGTGAGTGTACATGGGAGTACGTGAGTGCATGGGAGCTCATGGGAGTACGTGAATAATGAGTGAGGAGGAGTAGAGAGGTACGAGGAGTAGAGAGAGAGAGAGAGAGAGAGAGAGAGAGAGAGAGAGAGAGAGAGAGAGAGAGAGAGAGAGAGAGAGAGAGAGAGAGAGAGATAATAGGGGTGAATTGACAAGTGCCTTAGCAAAGGGGAGACATAGGTGATGGGTAAAGGAGAGGCCGGAGAAAGGAAGAGACTGAAAGAAACAAGTTGAAAAGGCGAACAGGAGGAAAGAAGTGTATAGTACATAGAGGTTATCGATATGCTAAGTGGAAGGAGGAAGAGAGAGAAAGATGGGGACAGCAGGATGAATAAAGAGTAGGAAGAGATAACCAAGTATTCCAGAGACCACCACTACCACAACTAGTATTCTAGTGACCACCACTACCAAAACTAGTATTCCAGTGACCACGACTACCACAACTAGTATTCCAGTGACCACCACTACCACAACTAGTATTCTAGTGACCACCACTACCACAACTAGTATTCTAGTGACCACCACTACCACAACTAGTATTCCAGTGACCACCACTACCACAACTAGTATTCAGTGACCACCACTACCACAACTAGTATTCCAGTGACCACCACTACCACAACTAGTATTCTAGTGACCACCACTACCACAACTAGTATTCTAGTGACCACCACTACCACAACTAGTATTCTAGTGACCACCACTACCACAACTAGTATTCTAGTGACCACCACTACCACAACTAGTATTCCTAGTGACCACCACTACCACAACTAGTATTCAGTGACCACCACTACCACAACTAGTATTCTAGTGACCACCACTACCACAACTAGTATTCCAGTGACCACCACTACCACAACTAGTATTCTAGTGACCACCACTACCACAACTAGTATTCCAGTGACCACCACTACCACAACTAGTATTCTAGTGACCACCACTACCACAACTAGTATTCTAGTGACCACCACTACCACAACTAGTATTCCAGTGACCACCACTACCAACAACTAGTATTCCAGAGTGACCACCACTACCACAACTAGTATTCTAGTGACCACCACTACCACAACTAGTATTCTAGTGACCACCACTACCACAACTAGTATTCTAGTGACCACCACTACCACAACTAGTATTCCAGTGACCACCACTACCACAACTAGTATTCCAGTGACCACCACTACCACAACTAGTATTCCAGTGACCACCACTACCACAACTAGTATTCCAGTGGCCACCACTACCACAACTAGTATTCCAGTGGCCACCACTACCACAACTAGTATTCCAGTGACCACCACTACCACAACTAGTATTCTAGTGACCACCACTACCACAACTAGTATTCCAGTGACCACCACTACCACAACTAGTATTCTAGTGACCACCACTACCACAACTAGTATTCTAGTGACCACCACTACCACAACTAGTATTCTAGTGACCACCACTACCACAACTAGTATTCTAGTGACCACCACTACCACAACTAGTATTCCAGTGACCACGACTACCACAACTAGTATTCCAGTGACCACCACTACCACAACTAGTATTCCAGTGACCACCACTACCACAACTATATTCCAGTGACCACCACTACCAAAACTAGTATTCCAGTGACCACCACTACCAAAACTAGTATTCCAGTGACTACCACTACCACAACTAGTATTCCAGTGACCACCACTACCACAACTAGTATTCCAGTGACCACGACTACCACAACTAGTATTCCAGTGACCACCACTACCAAAACTAGTATTCCAGTGACTACCACTACCACAACTAGTATTCCAGAGACCACCACTACCACAACTAGTATTCCAGTGACCACGACTACCACAACTAGTATTCCAGTGACCACCACTACCACAACTAGTATTCCAGTGACCACCACTACCACAACTAGTATTCCAGTGACCACCACTACCACAACTAGTATTCCAGTGACCACCACTACCACAACTAGTATTCCAGTGACCACCACTACCAAAACTAGTATTCCAGTGACTACCACTACCACACCTAACCTAACCTAATTTTTGACAAACAATTACACTACAATAAACTTATCGAGCTCCTCAGAGCATTACCCCTCTGAATAGCAGAACTGAGTCGCTGGAACAGAAAACTAGCTTTCCTGGGATTCCTAGTTACCCAGATATCTTTCTTGATGTGTGTGCGTTGAGAGGACGAGTGCATGTACACGTGAAGAGGGATACATGCATCTCACTGTAGTTTATTTTAATCCCAATGAGTAAGTATTTGGGATTTAATTATTCGTGACTCGTGGTGAACAGGTGACTTAGAACCGTAATGACCCTCGTGGTTCTATAGGCGTTAAACCCAATAAATCAACCTTAGAATATTCTTTGGTCCCTACTACAGTTGTCACTTTGTAACAAGAATCACACTTAAAATCCACCAAAAGTTGGTCAGGCCACTTAACTTTTCCTACCCCCATCTCCTGCCTAAACACAATTTTTTCCCATCTTTCATCACTTAGGGTACAGATGGTATCAGGATAAAGGAAGTTTGCTGTCAGCCCGTGGGCACCCTCACCCAGCTGGGACGTTCACTCTGGGATGGTCAGCCCTTGGGCACCCTCACCCAGCTGGGACGTTCACTCTGGGATGGTCAGCCCGTGGGCACCCTCACCCAGCTGGGACGTTCACTCTGGGATGGTCAGCCCGTGGGCACCCTCACCCAGCTGGGACGTTCACTCTGGGATGGTCAGCCGGCCCCTGGAACAAAAAATATTAATAATAACTGGTGTTTGGAAGAAAAAAAAATGTATAAAGGAGAAACGATGGGTGACAGGGTGTTACGAAAATATATTGGAGCCTAGGGACGTAAAACCTTGTCTAGGGGTAAATACAATTATTAAAAAATATACCACCAAAGGGCCACACAAAAGCGCTAATCCTTAGGTTTATCTTGGAAGGTCAGTTAAGGGTCCTTCACAAATATATACATGTATTCTACATAATATACAGAACACACAGCGTACCTTTAACACATTTCACATTTTATAAAATACATTAAGCTGCTACTAGTTAATTAAGGCTAGAACATAGTAGACAAAATAAACATTACTCTTTGTACTAGTAGGCTCCTAGTCTCTGGTTAAATGTGCTATTATTTCAGAAATTCAACCGAGCACACCTGCCCCACTCAAATAACTGGGCCAGACCCATACCAGGGCCTATGTGAGCGTAAATATAAACCCAAAACCAGTCTACGGTCTGAGAATTACAACAGAATAGTCCAAGGTACAGTGGACCCTCTGTTTTCGTTCACCTCCCAACTCGAACAATTATGTAAGTGTATTTTCGTAAGTGCTTTTGTAAGTGTATTTTTGGGGGTCTGAAATGACTTATCTAATTTACATATGTCCTTATGGGAACAAATTCGTTCGGTAACGGCACTCAAACAGCATTCTGAAAACAATTTTCAACGAAAACCGAGGGTCCACTGTATTTATCTCCATGCTGGCTTCTTCACGTCACACCACACTCTCCCTAGTGACACTCTGCCGTCACTTCCCTAAGAACGTTCCAATACGCTGACATTTATACAATTATGGAGCACTTTTTCCTTACTATCTAACCCATCTTCGCATTAATGCAGTAACTTGCATAACTCAGAATGAGGTGTAATTTATTATTAAAGAAACAAAAACTAATGGTGTGCTTCTAGCACAGTGGCTCCCAACCTTTTCACAGTCAAGGACCCCTTTATTTAAATTAGTTTTCTCACGGACTTCAGGTTTTTGAAAGGTCTGTCTACTCGAGCCAATTTTATTAACTAACAACAAAATCGTTTTCCCAGTTTCATCTCTCATTTGAAAGACATACGTAACTGAGTATGCAATTAAATTTTGAAAGTTTATTTTTATCAGCCTTACCTTGAGTAATTATACATTTTACACTGCAGCCTCTTGAAATTTTGAAATTAACTCACGAACCCCCAGTACTATCTTTGCGGACCCCCAGGAGTCGTGGACCACAGGTTCGGTACCGCTGCTCTAGCATAAGCCCCAAGAAACAAAGGGTCTGACACAGCACCTTACCTGCGTCAGAGACTGACAAAGCAAATCCTCTGGGAGAGTAGTACATGGCGGTTCTGGAAGGTTTCAGGCCTTGCTCTTCCCTGCCCACTGCACGTCGGCACTCAGGACACATTATATATGGCTCCCGGCACTCGTGAATCATATCCGATAAGGTGAGTGCTCCCAGCAGATCTCTAAGTGCCCGGTGGAGAGCCTTATAGCCTTCAGAGCATAGACACACCCTTGCCAGCCACTCGTCCAGTCCAGGGTTACCATTGCTGTGGTGACAGTGTTAGTGACGGCCAAGTTCCGAATCCAGGTAATGTTTGGGGGATTATATACCTCACACTTCTGCGCATGTGTGTTTGAGAGCGAGAAGTCTACCTTGACCTGCGTGTCCAATAAGTAGGCCTAAATATATATTAAATGCTTATAATTCGCAGAATAAGCGAAACATTTACAATAATTTATGTCGAACGTATCCACACCAAGCATTTAGCTTGTTCCGCGTTCTTGTTCTGTTCCCATACATAAACACTCATTATTACAACCCAATTAGAAATTATGTAACTATATAAACAGGTTATTGAAACCTCTCTGGGTGTGATGCCTCAACTCCCCTGACGGTGAGTAGTTGCAACTCGTTGAACGAGACATAAACGATCTCTCTCTGTCCAACTCGCCTTTGTCTGGGAGCTGGTTGATTGGTTGGTTAATGGGGTTTAAAATTTATCGATTACACTAGAGTCATTAAGGTTGCACATAATAGGGATTAAAGGAAACTCAGCATATAAATGCTGAAAGAAATATACCTCTCGCTGTATATATCCTTTGATAACCTGGACTCAGTTCTAAAGAATTCTGTCTTCATTGTTGCTTAAGTTTATGAGAAAATAATGAATTCCGTGTGCGGAAATATAGTGCTGGCTCTACAGGTTTTCTTTAATGAATATTAAGATATCAAAGCCTATCGTTGTATAAGTAACTAAGCTAAACAGTTAGGCGTCTGTTATTCTCTGTCAGACCTGTAAAGGACACCATTTCATGCCGTTCGTCTCATATCCCTTTCTGTTGTAGCAAATATTCAGTGTAATTTCACAGTATTGTTGTTTACATTTTATTATACAGAAAAAAATGTACAGTTTCTGTATGAAATTCAGTCTATAATATATATGTTTATAGCTAAACTAAATATTTTTATACAAAATGCACAATCCGGCGTGGAAATATTTTTCACAACCACTACTACATTTATAAGACCATAATTTAATTAATACTAAAAAAAATGATTTCCAGGTTTTTCTCTTTTGGATTTTTTTTATTAAGTACGACAAAGCAAAAACAGACGTAATCAACCAGATTTTCTGAAATTATTTATCACATTTTATTTAAATATTATTATTATTATTAGTAGTAGTAGTATACTGACAGGAAGTGGTAAGCCCGCAGGGGTCAGACAGCGCCTAGGGAAAGAAAGGGGAGTTCTAATTCCTTGGATCAATAATCCATCACCTGCATCAAGGCACCCCCCGCCTCTCCCTTCCCACTGAAGGGATAATTTTACGATAGTCTGACCTTTGATCTAGTATATCTTGAAGCATCTGGTCTATCTTGATCCCTTCAAGAAGAAAGGGGTCTTCGTTAAACTGGAGATAAGGACCTTGATCAAATGTTTTGATTCAAGGTATCGGAGAGTAGTCCTAATTCCTTGGATGAAGAGCTCTTTAGAAGCATTCTTCTTGTAGGGGATTTTTCAGTGCTTTTTTCACGAGGTTTCTTATACAAACTTTAGAAGACAAAGATCCAAGGTACTCACAGATGTGTACTAAACTGGATTGGAGAGTCCATATTTGGACAAGTGATAGACGTACCAAGTGGCCGGTTCTGGCTTGACGTACAAAGTGGCGTGCCCGAGAGGTCAACATAGGCACCGGTTCTTGCTTGACGTACCAAGTGGCGTGCCAGTGAGGTCAACGTAGGCACCGGTTCTTGCTTGACGTACCAAGTGGCGTGCCCGAGAGGTCGACGTAGGCACCGGTTCTTGCTTGACGTACCAAGAGACCACGCTAAATTGAAAGCATCCCTTAATTCGTAGATCAAAAACCGACGGGAAATCCTGCACTAACCAATGTTACTCCTGTATCACTCGCGCGACCACAAGAATCTCCCGAAGGGAAATCGGGAATCGAGTTTCAAAAAAATCCCGGAATATTCCCACGAGCCTGGCGAGTGAAAAATGGGGATTTCTCCAGCAATAAATTGAGCCTGTTGTCAATATTTCTTGTATGGCTGTCATTGTTACTGGGGAATCCTAATGCCTCAGTCTCTAACTTTATGGTACTTTGTTTATCATTTATCTCTGTCTCCTTTTCTCTCTTTCTCTCTAAGCGTCTTTGAATACATCCTTTAAGAAAAAAAATAAAAAGTGTGCAGTGTGAAGGAGAGACTTGGGAAGGAGGGAGAAGTATGTGGGAGGGAAACGAAGAGGGAGATGGAATAATTGAAGGAGAGGAACTGGTATGTTAGGATGGGAAGGAAAGGTGTTGAGGAATTTGAAGGGGCAGAGTGTGTCTGATTCCTCTTTCCCCTCGGGTAATCTAGGCTCTCGATCGTCACCCTTCCCCTCTGTATCTTCCATAACCCTTACCCCCTCCCATTACATCGTATCCCCTTCCTTATATGACCTCCAACCCCTTCCTTCAATGACACCCACACCCTCCCTTCAAGACTTTTACCCTTTCCACGACTTTCCCCTCTTTCACTTTCATTTCTCTCCTACTCCTTTCTATTCTTCATCTCCTTCTTTTCCCTTACCCCGTTCCTTACCTGACTTCAGCCCTTCTACTTCACCCCTCACTCTTATTCTAATTCAATGCCTTCCCTCACTCTCACCTTCTAATTTCTATCACTCTCACCCCTCACTTCCCTCTCCCTTACCCCCCTCTCCCTCACTTTTTTCATCCTCATCTTCCTTCACTTCCCCTCACCCTCACTTATTTCACCCTTACCTTCTCACTTCCCTCTCCTCCTCACTTCCCTCTCCTCCTCACTTCCCTCTCCTCCTCATTTCCCTCACCTCCTCACTCCCCTCACACGTGTCGTGGTCAGGACTTGCTCGACTCAAGAAGGCAACAGGAAGTTTTAATGGTAAGACCGAGTCAGCCTAGAGTACCTCCACCCTTCCCTTACTTCCCTCTCCCTTCAGACACCCCTTACTTCCCTCTCCCCTCACACTCCTTACTTCCCTCTCCCCTCAGACACCCCTCACTTCTTCATGCCCGTCGTACTTGAATGTCCTCACCTAAAGCCGTGGCATATTAGAGTATTATGTTCCTAATGCATTATTATCTCAAGGGGGAAGTGTTAAACCCGTATGGGTCACAGGGAGACTGCAGAATGAGAGGCAATGAGGCTTCATCTCAGACATAATAACTAAGAGTATTAGAGTTCTCTTTCCCTCTCACCTATCTGTGTCACATGAAAAATTTACCACTTTCCCCTAACTGACATCTTCACATTTCTTAACTGACATCTTCCCACTTCCCCTTGACTGACATCTTCCAGCTACCCTTTGTTTCCCCTTTTACTCACTACCAGAGACTGTTAGAGGCTCTCCATCTCTCGCTTGGCAGTGTGCCACTGACACCTTGCTGCTGGTGCCACCTGAGGCCGCCAGCCCTTCCACCTGGCACAAAAATTCCACCTCTGGGTAGGCCAGCCTCCCAGCTGGCTGTAATCACATTGGTCCCAGCGAATGTTTTGTCTTCTCCCGCTGTTCTGGAGGTCAGTCTTTCTGTTCTGTCTTCCTCTCTTTCTAACTTTGTTTCTATCTTATCACTCTGTTTAATGGTATGTCTCCTTTTTACTGTGTCTGCATGTATTATACATATGATGGTAAATAAGTTGACGAATAGGACACATGTGTATTAATTGTGTATCTTTATTGACGAAAGTCAATGAAAATATATGCCCAAGTGTTGCTCATGTGTCCTATTCATCAAGTTGCATGTCTTTACTTACCTAATTGTCTTTCTGTGTCTGTCTTCATGTTTATCTTCTGTCCCTGCCTCTCCATTACTTCCTCCCTTAACTCCATCTCCCTCTCTGTCTCTGTCTGTTTCTCTCTGTCTCCCTCCCTCTTTCCCTCTCGTTCTCCCCCCTTCCTCCCTCCCGCCCTCCTTCTGCTGGGCTGACTCCACAATTGCTCAACTCAGCTGTCGTAATGGACGTGAGGGAGTCGGTGGGGCGAGGAATGGAGTTTTCCGCCCATGTTTCGCCCAGATGAGACCCGGATATAATTGTGCGAATGTCAGCCTTGCCAGGCTTCACGTCAGTCTGTCAGGCTTCACGTCTGTCAGGCTTCACGTCAGTCTGTCAGGCTTCACGTCTGTCAGGCTTCACGTCAGTCTGTCAGGCTTCACGTCAGTCAGGCTTCACGTCAGTCTGTCAGGCTTCACGTCAGTCTGTCAGGCTTCAAGTCAGCCTGCAGAGCTTTGTCAACCTGAAACTTTTTTGTCATCATTATATCAGCCTCCCAGGCTTTGTCAGCCTCCCAGGCTTTGTCAGCCTCCCAGGCTTTGTATCAGCCTGCCAGGCTTTCAGCGTACCAGATTTGTTAGTTTGTCAGGCTTTATGTGAGCCTATCACA
Organism: Cherax destructor; assembly: GCA_009830355.1. Classification (NCBI taxonomy): domain Eukaryota; kingdom Metazoa; phylum Arthropoda; class Malacostraca; order Decapoda; family Parastacidae; genus Cherax; species Cherax destructor. Next base: position 769,403 of record WNWK01000087.1, on the reverse strand, counting down.
TTCATTTCAATCTACCAGACCCTGTAGCAGCCTGCCACATTTTATGATAAGCCGGCTGGCAGACAATGAGAGGAAAAGTAACAGGTAACGAAGGGGGAAGGGGCTAGAATGGATAGAGGAGTGGGTCTATAATGTAATGGAAGGGACTGGTGTGAGGATTCATATCTCCGTCCGATTCACAAGAATCATTCGTCTTCTTGATCCATATCCATTTCGAATAGACCACCTGAGTTAATTTTGGAACCACAGACGTGGCAACACAGTACAACTCTGTACTTACTTATTGTGTTCCAATCTGACTTCGCAGCAGCCTTGTCTACGCCCGCCTCGGCTCGCCTTCGCCCCCTTCGACGCTACGGTTGACTGCAGTCCCCTTGCCTGGTAGGAATAATAGTTTATTATGAGGTTAGAAATTTCCCCTAACTGCAGTATTCTATATTTCACGTTAGCCCATGTTTTGTTGACTAAATGTTATTTGGTGTTTTGTGCACCCATTAAAGTTCCAGGAGCTTTGTCAAGCCGTTACTGCTAGACAAAGCTCCGGGAGACCGAAACGTTGCCACAATAAAAATGTCGCATTAGTTGCACGTGTGTCCTTTTACTTAACATATTGTCGGTAATTCTACCAACATTATTACAATCATATCGTTAAAATGAAGATTTTAATAATTACTATATGCAATACAACCTAACTTGATTGCACTTCAAAACACCACACTGGGGGATATCTGGAGGACTGAGTGAGGTATGTGGATCCCATAGCAAGTCCTCATACGGGTAGGTAAACATTCATCCACCTTCATTCGTATGGAGGTAAATTCCTCCACAGGCGTAGACACTGAGATGTGTTAGGATGGTAGGAGGGGGAGAGCAGGGAAGGGATAAGGGCGAGTGGTGGAAGGGGTTGAGGTGGGTGCTGGGAAAAGGTGGAGAGGAATTGACGGGTGCTTGATGAGGGGGAAAGTATAGGAGCTGAGAGGGAAGAATGAGTGAGATTTAGGAGGGAAGGAGAGAAAGAGTTGGTGTTTGAAGAGGAGGAAAGAGCTGGTGCTAGGATGGGCGGGTTAGTGCTGGTATGGTATGAAGGGATGGGTAGTGAGAGGGGAAGGGGTGACTGCTGGTATGGGGAGGAGATTAGGGTAAAGTGGAGAGGGAAAGAAGGGTGAGGGAAAGAGACTTTTACGCTTGTTAAAAACTATGTACGGTAATATTAATCTAGCTGGGGCAATACACCGAAATGTGGTTACAAAGACACGTATTGCAGAACAAGCCTTTATTTTTATCGACATTTCGCTCAATTTTGAACAAAATATCTAAAATGGGCTCATGTTCACCATTACGTTTCATCATGGCTGACTTAGACGTAAAATCTTTATTTACAGGAGGGCCCCGCTTATACAGCAGGTTAAGCCCCGCTTATACATCAGGTTAGGTTCCGGACTACTGCTGTAAAGCTAAAATCTTTTTTCACTTTAAAATGCATATAAAAGCGATAGAGCTAGGCCTAAAAAATGCATATACAATACACACATTACGTACCTTAAAATATTTTCGTCCCAAGCGCATAGTGAGTAGTGAATATATTTACTCTAGGAATAAATGAAAAATGGGTATAATTGTAAACCGCTGCATTAGCTGAAGTCCGTAAAGCGAAGCGCTGTAAAGTGGATCCCTCCAGTTCTGGAAGGAACGTAAATATTAATGGACTACTGCATGATACTTATTACTTCGGATTATTAACATCATATCGGTTCCATGAATACTTATCGTTGGGTGAAAATAAATGTTTATAGTGAAAAAATGTCACGACATGGCTGGAACGTTTCACTAAAAAAAACAGCACTTACGAGAGGAATCTTCTGGTCCTTAGGTTTCTCTCCTAAGTGTCGGTTTTTGTTAAGTGTTTAACAGTGTTACTGTTGCATTGGACGGTTGTGCTTGTCCATGAAACACGCTTTGAGTTTTCATGGGAAAAATAGCTCGATTGTCCTGCACATTTTCAACCATTATTACATGGAATCAGAGATCACGTATACTCTGTTTTTAAATTTTATGGTCATTAGTCTCAGTGCAGCAAGCTCTTTTGAGAAGGACCAGGGAGTGAAAAGCGGAGACGTAGGGAGGGAAGGGAGTAAATGGACGGAAGGAGGGAGCTTCTCTAAAGATTGGTTGGTTCTCTTTGTCGTGTCAACAGCAGGACTAATTGCTCTCAGGGGAGGGCAACAAGGAGGGCAAATCATCAGGCATCATTGAGCGAGATAAACAGGTGACTGGGGGAAGAGACAAGAGGGAAGAGGGTAAGCGGAAAACAAACTGCTAATGCTATCTCATAAATCTTGTGACTGGCAACAGCAGAGGAGAGACTCCCTTCCCTTTGTACCTCCCTCCCTTCCGTACCTTTCTTCATTCTTCCATACTAACCTTCTCTTCTCTTATTACCTCCCTTCTTTTCTCTGTACCTTCCTTCTTGCATTCGTACCTCCATTCCTCCTTTAGTTTATTCATCCCTTACTCCTTTTCTCCCTCCATGCCACCATCCATCCCTATCTCTATTTTTGTCTTGTTTCCCTTCTCCTTCCCTTCCTGTCTCCTATTAGATTCACTGAACAAACTGTCGCCTCGTAAATTAAAAATTATAAAAAAGGGTAAATATAGTAAGTCTCAAGCAAAATAAGTACATACAGACTAGCGTGGAATTGCGTAGTATAGAATGATGGTTGGAGGCGTGTTAGTGGGTGTTGCAGACACACACAAGAGATACATGCAGATTAACAGTCACAAAGTACACACAGAAACAAAGAAAGAGCACACAAAACACAAAGTATATTCAGGTTGTAAACTTAACACTTGACAAACTTCAGTGGACAAACACTCACTGAAGTCGAGGTTTCGACTTCTCTCAAGTAAATTGTACAATTTCTCTTGAATTGTGACCTTCAACTTTATAATAATAATAATAATAATAATAATATCTTTATTTCTACAAGTACATGTACAATGTATACAGGCCTAGTTAACATCTATGACATACTACTATATAGAAAGCCCCTTGTTATGCAGAGTATTTCAGGCAAATTAGGTCAATTTTGTCCCAGGATGCAACCCACACCAGTCGACTAACACCCAGGTATCTATTTTACTGATAGGTGAGCATGGACAGCAGGTGCCTTAAGGAAACACGTCCTAATGCTTCCAGCCGTACCGGGGATCGACCCCCAGACCTCAGTGTGCGAGCTGAGTGCGCTAGCGATCGAGCTATGGGATACCAATTGTGCCTTTGCTTTTGTCTTCTTTACGTGTTTTTCCAGAAACTTTAGTTCAATTATTGCTTTTGATGCAATATTGCTTTAAAATCTTTCTGGCTTCATTCTTATCCTTACGAAGGGAGCCGAGGAGCATTCCCTGTTAATTTCTGCCCTCTCGTCAAGGTCTTATCGCAGTCTCTTGTAAGGTACAAGACAATTTGTGCTCTGACAGTCCAAAAATGCACAGTCCACCTATCGCTCTTTCTCTTGCCTCACATCTGTTACTTTGTCATGGAACTCATAGAATTTGCCATCTCTAATTTCGTGCTCATTATTTATGATATCACTACTATCCTAATTATATTCTCCATTACTTTACATAGTATGCATGTCAGTGATACTGGTCTGTAGTTTAATGCTTCGTGCATGTCTCCTTTCTTAAATATGACGAAGTTCCTGTTTTCCAGGCCTTAGGCAATTGTCTGGTATGCATTGACGTGTTGACATTAACCCTTTCCTTGTTTGTTTGGTGTCCAGTACTCATCAGAGTACCTTTTGACTTCCTGGTGTTGCCTGTGTTTTCACTGAGAACATATCTTTAATAATAACAATAATAATGAATATAATAATAATAATCTTTATTGCTACAAGTACATGATACAACTGATACAGACCATAGCTGACATCACTGGATTACTACATAGAAAACCCTTTGGTTAGGCAGAACATTTCGTGAAACTTAGGTTAACCTTGTTCCCCAGGATGCGATCCACAAATTACTTACTGCTAGGTGAACAAGAGCAGCAGATGTAAAGCAACATGCCCAACGTCTTCCCCGTCTTCTGTTGCGGCTGTGAAACCGTTTCGATTTATATTTGCTCATTCTCTGTTTTCTTCTCGCCTTCAGAAAGCAAAGCTTTTATATGCTCATATTATTTTATTTTTCTCCCCTCTGCTCTTTTGATTGAATCATGAGCTCTCCTTTGTTCTTACCAGGTCGTCTTTCGGGTATGATTTTTTCTTCTTCATCCAGGCACTTTCTGGCAGTCATGCTATTTTATTGGTTTCTCTTCCACTTCTCTTCCCCATTGCGCTCCATTCAGGAATTCTCTATCCAAAGTTTCATCATATGTAAACTAGTTTCTCCCGTCCCCCACCTGGTATTCTTACCTCAATATTACTTCCACAAGGAATCCGAAATTTAGTACGGTATGGTTGCTAGCACCTAGAGGCCTCTCATATTCTCTCACTTGTATCAGATGAAATTAAGGCAAATACTGGATACAGTCTTTCTGGCTCATCCTCTAATTTGTCTTGTTGATTCCCTCAACACCATCATTTAATCTCTCCACGTTTCTGTCTCTAATTTAGGTCCCAATTCTCCCAATTTATTTCTTTGTGGTTGAAATCTCGCATGACTAACAGTTGTTGTAACCATATGGGATCTTCTTGCTGCTTCTGCTGTGGTGTCGATTATTGCTTTGGTGTTGTCTTGATATCTGTCTTGGTGTCTACTAGTTGCTGGTGGGTTGTAGATCTTTGTTACTATTAGCTTGTGTACCCCAGTCTTAATTGTGCCCAATATGTAGTCACCTGACTCGTATATCTTCATCTCTATCAATTTTTTAAAAAATCCACTGTTACTAGTAGTACGACTCCTTTGTCCATTTCCTCTTTCTTTCCTTATTAATTGGTATCGTGCTGAGAATATGTCATCTGTTATCACTTCAATTAGTGTGTGTTGCTGAGAATATGGCATCAGTTATCATTTAAATTAGTGTGTGTGTGTGTGTGTGTGTGTGTGTGTGTGTGTGCGCGTGCGTGTGCGTGTATTTGAGTGAGTGCATAAGCTAAGCCACTTGGTATTGCTGCAAGCCAGTGTTGACCTAGCCACGCTCTTCTGGTTCCTGCCTCGACAATTGCTCCCTGCAGCACTCAGCTTGCCCCCGGCTGTCAGAACCGCTGTGTTTTCTCGTCGATACTGCGCTCGAGGGCCTAATCAGAGGGCTTGAATAAATGTTCCACGAATAACAGTTTTCAACGTCTTTCAGTTCTCCCTTTTTCCTCAGTCATTCCTACTTTCACCTCAGCCTGTCTCTTTTATGCAATTCCCCCTATTTATGTTCAGAGAGAGACAGAGAGAAATGGAGAGACAGATGGAGAGACAGAGAATGAGAGATTAGAAAAAAACGAGAAAACTGGTTACTCTTTAAAAACTCAGAAATATTTCACATGCATATGCCAGCTTTCTTGTAACCGGATACACACATTCTCTTTAAAGGACAAAAAAAACTATTCCACGATTTCAAACAGAATGTCACACCACAGTCTGAGTAAGAACAATAAAATACAGCCTTCATAAAATGCATTGTTTACCTTTGTGTCTAACCGTTCAGATATATTGGTATTTTATCCACAACTCCAGCCCAGTTCATCACAATAATCATCCAAGAATAAAAACCCAGATAGAATTTACCAGTTAAGAAGGGAAAAAAACTGTTAATGGAACTCAAACTGCACGTATCCTGAAGAAGAGAAAAGCTTGTCACAGAAATCTATTCTAGTCAATATTTAATTGAACACAATCGGACATTTAGAGGATGGAACAAAATAGAATGACTTAGAGGGCATTTAAATCTGTAGTAGAAGGAAGGCGGGGTAGGGGTCGTCCTAGGAAGGGTTGGAGAGAGGGGTTAAAGGAGGTTTTGTGTGCAAGGGGCTTAGACTTCCAGCAGGCGTGCGTGAGCGTGTTAGTGTGGTGGCAAATTATTTTAATGACTTGACGTGTTGTTGGAGTGTGAGAAAAGTAACATGAAGGGATTCAGGGAAACCGGTTAGGCAGACTTGAGTCCTGGAGGTGGGAACTACAGTGCTTGCACTCTGAAGGAAAGGTGTAGATATGCAGTTTTTTAAGCGTATTGTCAGCACGCCTCTGGCAAGACAGTGATGGAGTTAGTGATGATGAAAGTGTTTCTTCTTTCTCGGGTCACCCTGCCTCGGTGGGAAACGGCCGATGTGTTAATTAAAAATATATTCATATCGTTGGGAGTTCTTCGATGATAGATGGTAGTGAAGGAAACACTGTGACTGTTATTATTGATAATACCAGGAGAGACTCCCAGCCTGTGTCTGCACGGCTGGTCAACCTAGCAGGAAGTGAGAGCCGGCGCTCTAGCCAGCGGCCTACGTGGGAAAGCACGTGATGTTATGGCTTGGCAAGGGATCTTGATTGTAAATGGTATAATCACTTATGTAACACTACACAAGTATTACACTGTTAACAATCATGTAGAAATGTATTCCTGTCACAGGACAGTGCTCCCAGTTCTAACTCACGTATACGGAAGCCCAAACTGCTCATGCTTAGTGTGCCTTATTTACTTAATAATGTACCCCACCGTGATGTGGTATAAGGTGTCATGATGGGAGCTAAACCACACTCATGGACACCAAGAAACGTGGGTTAGCATTCTATTCTGTGCTATCTTTCTGTGTATATACCTCTGTTTTTCAGTTGGACATTTATATATATATATATATATATGTCGTGCCGATTAGGTAAAACTTGCGATTTTGGCTTAAATAGCAACGCTCACCTTGCCATATAAGACAAGTGAAAATTTGTGTATGCAATAATTTCGCCAAAATTATTCTGAACCTAACGAAAAAAATATATTTCATTGTGTTTCTTTATTATTAAATTAATGTTAACGTATCTAAAATATATTTAGTTGGGTTAGGCTAAATTAAATTGCGCTTGTTGTAATAAGGTTAGGTAGGTTTTCAAAGTTTCTCTTGGTACAAATTTATAAATTCTTACATTAACATAAATGAAAAAAATATATCTTTAAACGTATAAGAGAAAATTTTAGAAAGGACTTAATTTTAGATGAGTTCTTGCTAATTGACCAGTTTTACCTAATCGGCACGATATATATATATATATATATATATATATATATATATATATATATATATATATATATATATATATATGTCGTGCCGATTAGGTAAAACTTGCGATTTTGGCTTAAATAGCAATGCTCCTTTTGCCATATAAGACAAGCGAAATTTTGTGTATGCAATAATTTCACGAAAATCATTCTGAACCTAACGAAAAAAATATATTTCATTGTGTTTGTTTATAAATAAATTAATGTTAACGTATCTTAAATATATTTAGTTGGGTTAGGCTAAATTAAATTGCGCTTGTTGTAATAAGGTTAGGTAAGTTTTCAAAGTTCCTCTTGGTACAAAATTATAAATTTTTACATTAACTTAAATGAAAAATATATCTTTAAATGTATAAGAGAAAATTTTAGAAAGGACTTAATTTTAAATGAGTTCTTGCTAATTGACAGTTTTACCTAATCGGCACGACATATATATATATATATATATATATATATATATATATATATATATATATATATATATATATATATATATATATATATATATATGTCGTGCCGATTAGGTAAACTGGTCAATTAGCAAGAACTCATCTAAAATTAAGTCCTTTCTAAAATTTTCTCTTATACGTTTAAAGATATATTTTTCTGTCTCATAAACACGCTGGATAACAGGTATATCTAGCTACTTCTACTTACACTTTAGGTCACACTACACTGGCATACACATGCATATATATACATACACACATCTAGGTTTTTCTTCTTTTTCTTAATAGCTCTTGTTCTTTTTATTTTCTCTATTGTCCATGGGGAAGTGGAAAAGAATCTTTCCTTCGTAAGCCATGCGTGTCGTATGAGGCGACTAAGATGCCGGGAGCAATGAGCTAGTAACCCCTTCTCCTGTACAAATCTACTAAAAACGAGAAGAAGAAAAACTTTATAAAATTGGGTTGTCTGAATGTGCGTGGATGTAGTGCGGATGATAAGAAAGAGATGATTGCCGATGTAATGAATGAAAAGAAGTTGGATGTCCTGGCCCAAGCGAAACAAAGCTGAAGGGGTAGGCGAGTTTCAGTGGGGAGAAATAAATGGGATTAAGTCAGGAGTATCTGAGAGAGTTAGAGCTAAGGAAGGGGTAGCAATAATGTTGAAGGATCAGTTATGGAAGGAAAAGAGGGAATATAAATGTGTAAATTCAAGGATTATGTGGATTAAAATAAGGGTCGGATGCGAAAAGTGGGTCATAATAAGCGTGTATGCACCTGGAGAAGAGAGGAGTGTAGAGGAGAGAGAGATTTTGGGAGATGTTAAGCGAATGTATAGGAACTTTTGAACCAAATGAGAGAGTAATTGTGGTAGGGGACCTAAATGCTAAGAGGGTGTAGTAGGTAAGTTTGGGGTGCCAGGTGTAAATGATAATGGGAGCCCTTTGATTGAACTTTGTATAGAAAGGGGTTTAGTTATAGGTAATACATATTTTAAGAAAAAGAGGATAAATAAGTATACAATATATGATGTAGGGCGTAATGACAGTAGTTTGTTGGACTATGTATTGGTAGATAAAAGACTGTTGAGTAGACTTCAGGATGTACATGTTTATAGAGGGGCTACAGATATATCAGATCACTTTTTAGTTATAGCTACAGTGGGAGTAAAAGGTAGATGGGATACAAGGAAAATAGAATCAGTAAGTAAAAGAGAGGTGAAGGTTTATAAACTAAACGAGGAGGCAGTTAGGGTAAGATATAAACAACTATTGGAGGATAGATGGGCTAGTGAGAGTGTAGGCAATGGGGTCGAAAATGTATGGGGTAGATTTAAAAATGTAGTGTTAGAGTGTTCAGCAGAAGTTTGTGGTTACAGGCGAGTGGGTGCAGGAGGGAAGAGGAGCGATTGGTGGAATGATGATGTAAAGAGAGTAGTAAGGGAGAAAAAGTTAGCATATGAGAGGTTTTTACAAAGTAGAAGTGATGCAAGGAGGGAAGAGTATATGGAGAGAAAAGAGAGGTTAAAAGAGTGGTGAAGCAATGTAAAAGAGAGCAGATGAGAGAGTGGGTGAGATGTTATCAGCAAATTTTGTTGAAAATAAGAAAAAGTTTTGGAATGAGATTAATAAGTTGAGGAAGCCTAGAGAACAAATGGATTTGACAGTTAAAAATAGAGAGGAGAGTTATTAAATGGAGAGTTAGAGGTATCGGGAAGATGGAGAGAATATTTTGAGGATTTGTTAAATGTTGATGAAGACAGGGAAGCTGTGATTTCGTGTGTAGGGCAAGGAGGAATAACATCTTGTAGGAGTGTGGAAGAGCCAGTTGTGGGTGTAGGGAAGTTCGTGAGGCAGTGGGTAGAATGAAAGGGGGTAAGGCAGCTGGGATTGATGGGATAAAGATAGAAATGTTAAAAGCAGGTGGGGATATAATTTTGGAGTGGTTGGTGCTATTATTTAATAAATGTATGGAAGAGGGTAAGGTACCTAGGGATTGGCAGAGAGCGTGTATTGTTCCTTTGTATAAAGGCAAAGGGGACAAAAGAGAGTGCAAAATTATAGGGGAATAAGTCTGTTGAGTGTACCTGGTAAAGTGTATGGTAGAGTTATTATTGAAAGAATTAAGAGTAAAACAGAAAGCAGGATAGCAGATGAACAAGGGGGCTTTAGGAAAGGTAGGGGTGTGTAGACCAAGTGTTTACAGTGAAACATATAGGTGAACAGTATTTGGATAAGGGTAAAGATGTTTTTGTGGCATTTATGGATTTGGAAAAGGCGTATGATAGGGTAGATAGGGGGCAATGTGGCAGATGTTGCAGGTGTATGGAATAGGAGGAAGGTTACTGAAAGCAGTGAAGAGTTTTTATGAGGATAGTGAGGCTCAGGTTAGAGTGTGTAGGAGGAAGGGACTATTTCCCAGTAAAAGTGGGCCTTAGACAAGGATGTGTGATGTCACCGTGGTTGTTCAATATATTTATAGATGGGGTTGTAAGAGAAGTGAATGCGAGGGTCTTGGCAAGAGGTGTTGGGCTAAAAGATAAAGAAGCAAATACAAAGTGGGAGTTGACACAGTTGCTTTTTGCTGATGACACTGTGCTTTTGGGAGATTCTGAAGAGAAGCTGCAGAGGTTGGTGGATGAATTTGGTAGGGTGTGTAAAGAAGAAAATTGAAAGTGAATATAGGAAAGAGTAAGGTGATGAGGATAACAAAAAGAATAGGTGACGAAAGATTGGATATCAGATTGGAGGGAGAGAGTATGGAGGAGGTGAATGTATTCAGATATTTGGGAGTGGACATGTCGGCGGATGGGTCTATGAAGGATGAGGTGAATCATAGAATTGATGAGAGGAAAAGGGTGAGTGGAGCACTTCGGAGTCTGTGGAGACAAAGAACCTTGTCCATGGAAGTAAAGAGGGGAATGTGAGAGTATAGTTATACCAACGCTCTTATATGGGTGTGAAGCATGGGTGATGAATGTTGCAACGAGGAGAAGGCTGGAGGCAGTGGAGATGTCATGTCTGAGGTCAATGTGTGGTGTGAATATAATGCAGAGAATTCGGAGTTTGGAAATTAGGAGGAGGTGCGGATTACCAAAACGATTGTTCAGAGAGCTGAGGAGGGGTTGTTGAGGTGGTTTGGACATGTAGAGAGAATGGAACGAGACAGAGTGACTTCGAGAGTGTATAAATCTGTAGTGGAGGGAAGGCGGGGTAGGGGTCGGCCTAGGAAAGGTTGGAGGGAGGGGGTAAAGGAAGTTTTGTGTGCGAGGGCTTGGACTTCCAGCAAGCATGTGTGAGCGTATTTGATAGGAGTGAATGGAGGCATATGGTTTTTAATACTTGACGTGCTGTTGGAGTGTGAGCAAAGTAACATTTATGAAGGGATTCAGGGAAACCGGCAGGCCGGACTTGAGTTCTGGAGATGGGAAGTACAGTGCCGGCACTCTGAAGGAGGGGTGTTAATGTTGCAGTTTTATAACTGTAGTGTAAAGCACCCTTCTGGCAAGACAGTGATGGAGTGAATGATGATGAAAGTTTTTCTTTTTCGGGCCACCCTGCCTTGGTGGGAATCGGCCGATGTGTTAATAAAAAAAAAAATAATATAATATCAGGAAAAACGTTTCACTCTTACAGGGAGTCTATAGACTTGCAAAATCTGTTTATGGCAAAACGTGGTGTTTTACACTGAGTTTATCAGTTACTTCACAAGAAAATGTTCCAGGTCAAAGGTTCTCCTGTAAAGAAAAATATTTTAATATTTTGTGAACGTTGACGGGGATAACTGACTTAAATTGAATTCATCTTTAAAAAAAAGATGAACTTAGTGAGTAAGAAATAGTTTTTCTTTTTCTAGCATTCTCCTGAACTCACTCCCCACAATCACTCCCCACCTCACTCCTCACCCTCACACTCTCTACCCTCTCACTCGCCACCCTCTCACTCGCCACCCTCACACTCTCCACCCTCTCACTCGCCACCCTCTCACTCGCCACCCTCTCACTCGCCACCCTCTCACTCGCCACCCTCTCACTCGCCACCCTCTCACTCGCCACCCTCTCACTCGCCACCCTCTCACTCGCCACCCTCTCACTCGCCACCCTCTCACTCTCCATCTTCACTCCCCACCCTCACTTCCCGCCTTCATTTCCCACCCATCACTCGCCACCCTCTCATTCTCCACCCTCTCACTCGCCACCCCTCTCACTGGCCACCCTCTCACTCGCCACCCCTCTCACTGGCCACCCTCTCACTCGCTACCCTCTCACTCTCCATCTTCACTCCCCACCCTCACATCCCACCTTCATTTCCCACCCATCACTCTCCACCCTCACTCCCCACCCATCACTCCCCACCCTCACTCCCCACCCATCACTCCCCACCCATCACTCTCCCTCTCCTCCCCACCCTCACTTCCCACCCATCACTTCCCACCCATCACTCCCCACCCATCACTCCCCACCCCTCACTTCCTACCCTCACTTCCCACCCATCACTTCCCACCCATCACTCTCCACCCATCACTCCCCACCCTCACTCCTCCTCTCGGCCATTTATCTAAACTCTTCTCTTCTCAGATTATCTCCATCTTACTTCACCCTCGTTCCGCCGTCTTTATCCCGTCTTAAATTATATTTATAATATCTTTCTTGGTAAATATATTTTTCAGGGCATTAAAAATAACTATGTAATAAAGGAGTTAGTGTGATTCTTCCTGGAAACTCCAGGAATAATGTGGATGAAAAGGTCAAGGAAATTCCAGGAAGAGGTAATAAAGGTCCAAGTGTTCATAGTTTTTAAATGTTGATACTTACCAACTTTTACGAAAACCATGACAACACACACACACACACACACACACACACACACACGAACATATAAGCGCACACATATACAACAGTCCTAGTGTCTAATCGACATGTGCCTAGGACAAAATGGTAACTAACACACACACACACTTCATAGCAGGTGGGAAATCCGTGCAGTTTCTTAAGACATTTATTGATGTAATGGCAGACAATCACCGTTTCGGTGAAAAATCAATCACCATCATCAGTAACCATTTCTAGAGCGTTATGTAACGATAGACAATATATAACATACAACATAACATCTTCCAGAAATGAATCTTGATAATGGTGATGGATTTTTCATCGAAATGCTTATTGTACAAAATGACTTCAATAAGCTTTCATAATCAACGTTATATATATATATATATATATGTCGTGCCGATTAGGTAAAACTGGTCAATTAGCAAGAACTCATCTAAAATTAAGTCCTTTCTAAAATTTTCTCTTATACGTTTAAAGATAATTTTTTTTCATTTATGTTGATGTAAGAATTTATAATTTTGTACCAAGAGAAACTTTGAAAACCTACCTAACCTTCTTACAACAAGCGCAATTTAATTTAGCCTAACCCAACTAAATATATTTTAGATACGTTAACATTAATTTAATTATAAACAAACACAATGAAATATATTTTTTCGTTATTTTCAGAATGATTTTGGCGAAATTATTGCATACACAAATTTTCGCTTGTCTTATATGGCAAGAAGAGCGTTGCTATTTATGCCAAAATAGCAAGTTTTACCTAATCGGCACGACATATATATATATATATATATATATATATCGTGCTGATAAAAATGGTCAATTAAAGAACTTATCTAAAATTAAGTCTTCTAAAATTTTCTCTTATACGTTTAAAGATATATTTTCATTTATGTTAATGTAAAATTTATAATTTTGTACCAAGAGAAACTTGAAAACCTACCTAACCTTATTACAACAAGGAATTTAATTTAGCCTAACCCAACTAAATATATTTTAGATACGTTAACATTAATTTAATAATAAACAAACACAATGAAATATATTTTTTCGTTATGTTCAGAATGATTTTGGCGAAATTATTGCATACACAAATTTTCACTTGTCTTATATGGCAAGGTGAGCGTTGCTATTTAAGCCAAAATGCAAGTTTTACCTAATCGGCACGACATATATATATATATATATATATATATATATATATATATATATATATATATATATATATATATATATATATATATATATATATATATATATATATATGTCGTGCCGATTAGGTAAAACTTGCGAATTTGGCTAAATAGCAAGCTCACTGCCATATAAGACAAGTGAAAATTTGTGTATGCAATAATTTCGCCAAAATCATTCTGAACATAACGAAAAAATATATTTCATTGTGTTTGTTTATTATTAAATTAATGTTAACTATCTAAAATATATTTAATTGGGTTATGCTAAATAAATTGCGCTGTTATAATAAGGTTAGGTAGGTTTTCAAAGTTTCTCTTGGTACAAAATATAAATTCTTACATTAACATAAATTAAAAATATATCTTTAAACGTATAATAGAAAATTTTAGAAAGGACTAATTTTAGATGAGTTCTTGCTAATTGACCAGTTTTACCTAATCGGCACGACATATATATATATATATATATATATATATATATATATATATATATATATATATATATATATATATATGCATGCAATCGTAGAGAGGCGATCTTAACAATGCAAGACAAGACACGGGGGATGGAAATCTTCAGCTCAAGATCTTTCACACGTCTCCCTGCGTCATCAGGAGCTTATAAAATGTTGCAAGCGTAACAACAGCTGGAATGAGAGGAAGTTTTCTCAAGAGTAACTTAAGTGTGGTGACGCCATATACTCAATTCGCAAAAGGGCGAAATTATTTACAAACATTATCTCACAGGCCACAGCAGGATTCGAACTGCACGCTCAGTATTAAACTACGCAGTAATTTAGATGTGTTGCTAAAGTACACCACCACAACCACCGCCGCCACCACCACCAAAACAACGCCACATCACCACAATTACCACCGCCATCACCACCAAAACAACGCCCCATCACCACAACAATGACCACCGCCACCACAATAGTCACTACAACAGTCATTACATCCCAACCACCCCCACCATCACTACCCCCACAATAACACCACCCTCATAACAAAGTCGCAACCACCACGGCGACAACACGACAATAACATCATACAACCACCATCACCACCATCACACCACTGACATCACTATCACGATAACATAAACCCACAACCAGCGTATTCTGGCCGGTTAATCAAGCTTCCTCCATCTGCAGAAATTACCTAGATTTGTCTTGCGTCCGAGACTGGTGTGAACAATGCCATGAGCAGCTTGAGTGCCTCGACCAGTGCCAACTTCTTGACCACCCAGAGTGCCACCAATTGGACTAGCGACTAGTATGCCTCCTTCCAAAGTTCCAATGCCTTTTCTTAAGCTCAGATTGTGCCACTTTCCAAGCTTTCAGAGTGTTACCAACCGGATACCTTTGAGGCCTTAATAGTGCCAATTATCGTACTCTCAAGACGATTTCTCCCGGAACCTCAGGGCACCATCCACTGGGTCGCCAGGGGGCATCTGCTTATTGGTGTCTTCAGCAGTTGCTGGACCGTATTTCAGTCTTGACATGTATAACCATCAGTTCCAGTGCCACGAAGGTGCCAGTAACAAGGATTAGCTGAAAAACTGAGGGAAAATTTTTTTTTGTTGGGTATTTAATGGATAAGGATGCTTACCAAGTAATATAAGGCAAGCCATATACATTATGGCAAGCTGTGGATCCCAAGACATGAATACAAAGGCGTACCGCCGAGAGTATTGAAGAAAAGACACAGGTGCAAAAACGATTAGCTCTGTTATTGACTTTATAAAAGTCATTGACTTGATAAATCACGCACAGAGAAAAAACTTAGTCACCATAAAAGCTTGCGTTGCAGCCGCGACTTTTCTTCAGTGCGGTTCCAGGACGACTAACGACAGTGTGACGCAGCTGTTGGACAAAAAAAATGACTCATAATTGATGGTCGTAAGTAGCTAACATTTTGATAAGGTCCCACCCACAGTGGGGCTTTATCTTGATAAAGCCCCACTGTGGGTAAAACGTCGTATAATAAAAGTTATTCCTATGAAGTGTCTGAAATTAATACTACTCATCTTAGAGATAAAGGAGCAAAAGGATGTGTTTGCGCTCTGAGACGTGGAACACAGGTCAGAGTACCGTCAGAGTACCATCAGAGTACCATCAGAGTACCGTCAGAGTACCGTCCAAATGAATGTAATAATCCTGTGACTTCTTAATTTAGGAAGTCCCCATGAAAAGAAAATAATGAAGAGCTACACCTGTATGGGTCATTCACTACAAGCACTGGATTATTATTATTCTCAAAAATAGTGCTAAGCCCATTAGTCATGTAGCCCTTTGGGAACGAGAGGAGTTGGTCAGTTAAGTTTGATCCGAGAAAGGAAAGGTTCCAGTTCCATAGACAAGGGCCCCTGTACCAGCGTCAAGCCTTTTCTTACCTCCCCCTCCCCCCTATTACCTTCCATAAAGGCGTGTTAGAGTGGTGGAGATTCGATACCCGGTCCACCAATCTTGCTGGTTGAAAGAAATATGCTCGACAAACCCTTACTTACAGACTTAAGTACCTTTCTAAATAGAGCTTCATCAAGTCGATCGGTCAGCCTAGAGCGAACAATCGTCTATAAGTAAAGGTTTGCTCCGTACAAAGTGTCGATCTGGTGTATAAAAGCCCCTTTCCAGGGAAGTTCCTGGACACCGGTGAGGTGAAGGGCGCCTGGGTGCAGGGAATTACCCTTCCTTTCCCTTCCCTTCCCTTTCCTTCAAACAACATATATACACCCGGAATGTATTTCTCTCCATAATATATATATATATATATATATATATATATATATATATATATATATATATATATATATATATAAATATATATATACATATATATATATATATATATATATATATATATAAATGTAATAATCGCAAACGAGCGAGCGATCAACAGTTGACAGCAACCACGATGGTGGAAAAGAAATTAGTTGTTCCCGTGGCTTGGTTGGTAGCGCGCTCGGCTCACATAACGAATGGAAACGTTGGGCATGTTTCCTTACACCTGCTGCCCTTATTCACCTAGCATTAAGTAGGTACCTGGGTGTTAGTCGACAGATGTGGGTCGCATCCTGGGGGTGGTAGTATACTTTAGATAGGGTTGGGCTTTGAAATGAACTGTGGTAGGATAACGACTCAGCCTGTAAAATTGATCTGTGTTAAAAAAAAAAGGTTGACCGAGGCCTTTCGCTAAGCAACTGCAAGCGCGTCTTCAGGAGCAGTGCACTAAAGCGAATAGAATATGAAAAAAACTTAATAGAGCCCAGACACATGACCACCTATGGTAGAGATCATTGTGCAGCGTTCTGGAGCATTGGGAAACCTTTTAAATTATTGTGGAGCACCACTGTGGCTATATTACTGGCGACATCGAAGTCTCAAACTGCCAAAGGCATTACAAGTCTCAATTCTTACTCTCAGTGACTCGTGGCAGGCGGGGTCCCATCTACTCTAACATTTAACTGTGACAACGTAATTGAGGAGACAGTTTTACTGAGGAAGCCTGAGAATTTTTAATTCACAGGGGAGAGAATTATCCTCCTTCATCCCACACTGGTATTGAAGGGCTCTTGATCCCTTCCGTTCCTAGGGTCAAGTCTCACTGCAACACGTTTCCTAGACTCTGAAGGACACTCGGGGATTTACGAATGAAACAGTTCTGGTCATGAGTATTTTACCGCTTTATGTGTAGAAGAAATATCAAACGTAAATTATTAGGTGGATGTCTTCTTGTCTTCTTGTGTTTTATTTTCTTAGTCGACTTCTCAGCATGAAGCGACGAAGGTTCGAGCCTCTACTACCCCTTGCCCTGTATTACCCACAAGGATTTAGAGCTTCATGAAATGCAACACACTATGAAACTGAATAGAAAATGTGTGTAAATGCTGAGCGCTCCAGCGGCTCCGTCGCTGGTACCAATTTCAGAATGAAATCAGCATAATGTGGTGGGGGGGGGGGGGTGACAAGTGTGTGTGGTGTGGGGGGGTGACAAGTGTGTGTGTGTGTGTGGGGGGTGAGGCCTGTAATTACAGTACCACATTATGCTCTCATTTGGAGTAGAAAACATACGCATTCCAATACACACTCGTGCATGCCCCCTTCCCCTCCACACCAATCAACATACCTACCCCAACCACCACTAACACCCCACTACTTCCCTCCTGCCCAGTCGGAGCGCCTTTGACATTAAACCTCTGAGCATCTGAGCCAGGGAAATTTAAACCTCCGGGCCTCTAACCCATCTAAACCTTGACGTCTCTGACACAAAACATTTGTGGGACTGAGATATTTTAACCTGGAAATATCTGAGATTTTAACCTCGTCACATCTGGGACTATGATGTTTCTGAACGTCAGTGAGTTATCTATTTAGAAATTGAATGTTAATTCTCTCGTAACTTGATGTTGGCAAACTAATCTGTCGGAGACAATTAGTTGAGGCACTATTCACTATTTTCCTTAACCTCTGAAAGCAACGCCGGTGTCAATGTTATTCATTTCCTAATAGTTCTACTATTAAGGGACGTACGGGTTTAATGCTCTTCCTTGATCTTCACTCTTGTTAATTTCTGTATGCAAGGTTCAATTAACAGGCTACAAAATTTTCGTTCTGCCTCAGTTCATTTCAAAGCCAAGCTCCCTCTAGGGTGTACTGTCACCCACCCCCAGAATGCCACCCACAACAGTCGTCAAACACCTAAGTACCTATTTACTGCTAGGTGAGCAAGTGTAGCATGTGTAAGACTGGCACTCGGAAGCCTATTTACTGCTAGGTGAGCAAGTTCAGCAAGTGAAACGAGTCTTGGCCTTGTGTCTCGCTAAGCCCGGGTCCCTCTTGTCTGATACTTGAGCAAGGGTAAACGACATATACCTCTGTTTCTTTGCTACTGATACTTATATGTATTTGTTCCTATAAGGATTATATTGTGTTGTATATTGTCATGCACATGTAGCAGAACAAGACTTCTTGGGCTACATATATATCTGTTGTTATACCTGTCAGCGTCATGGCTTTTTAAACTGTATACGTATTCTCAAATTATATTTTGTTTTCTGGTGAAAAAACTATTGCAACGAGTCCTTCCTCGTTGCTACTGGGGCGTGTTCTGTTGCAGGTAAAATTCTTTGATAAAATATATTTCTGTTTTCTGTTACCATTGACCACAAACATACTAACCACTAACATTGACCACAGAAACACTAACCACTAACATTGACCACACAGACGCTAACCATTAGCACCTGGGTCTTCACCTAGGCGTCTGTGGTTCGTGACTGATGCTGTGATGACCACCCTTAACATACCCGCTCTAGACATTAAGTGTTCCAGTTCCTCTGCCTTCATAACTAATTGCGCTGAATGATTCACTGAGATTTAGAACGTCGCAACACTAGTAATAATAATTGTTGTGCTCCTCTTCTTCCTCTTCTCTTCTTCTTCCTCTCTCTCTCTGTCTACTCTAAGGAGTAGGTTAGAGGATGGAGGATGGAGCTTCCACTGACTCCAATGACCGTCATGAATAACCCACGGAATGACTCCCAAGGGTTTAGCTCCTCACATCAAGTATAATATAAGTGCTCTTAAGGTCCCTCACAATGCTTGTTAAAGCGAGAACCGCCGACCATTTCATTAAAATCAATGACCAAGTCTCAACTTCGTGTCATTCGGAAAGATTTTATATTTTGTCGCAGCAAAGACTAGTTTACTGTGCACCCATTTCTATCCAGTGGAGAGTAGCGTACAACATAAGGATACGCAAAAGGCCTAGGAACTAGGCCCCCAAAGATTTACCAGCAGTACATTTCGGTGTATATATATATATATATATATATATATATATATATATTATATATATATATATATATATATATATATATATATATATATATATATATGAATATATACAGATTATGTCGTGGCACCGAATCTGCACTTTCTAGAAAAGCGTAGAATTAGGGAGGATATGACTGAGGTGTATAAAGGGAAAACTGGAATAAATAAAGGGGATGTAAATAACGTGCTAAAAATATCTAATCAAGACAGGACTCGCAGCAATGAGTTCAAGTTGGAAAAAAATAAATTTAGGGACTATTGGTTAGTAGAGTTGTGGATGAGTTGAAACTAAAACTAGAATAGGTTAAACAAGTGAATATAAATATGAAAATGGTTGATAAGTAAGACACATGTGCAACAGTTAGGTATTTTTATTATGAAACGTTTCGCTCACACAGTGGGATTCTTCAGTCAAGTACAGAAGACGAAACGTTTCGGAATAAATATACCTAACTGTTGCACATGTGTCTTACTTATCAGGTTAGAAGAGTACGTGAGTGGGTGTGAGGTGGACCTGCTTAGCTTGGGCCAGTAGGCCTGCAGCAGTGCTCCTTCTTTCTTATGTTATCTTCCTATGTCAGTTGCAAGCACATTTAGAATATCTGCTTCATATATCTATTCAAGATATGGATAAGATTGTATTCACTTAAAACATTTATTGAAGATGTTTCGATCCTTGGACCTTGAATATTTCAAATAAATTTAAATTTGCAATTCTCGTTAGAGATGAAAAATGACCCACAATTCCATTGTCATTGAAGATTGAGACACTTATGCAACATATGGGAATCTTTACTGAAGAAACGTTTCGCCACACAGTGGCTTCATCAGTCCAATACAAAGCAGAAAGGTGTAAGGAGAGGAGTTTGAGGTAATCAGTCCCTCACCCTGAAGTAGATGTGTTCAGTCCATCAGTCTTGTAGAAAGTACAGCACATGGCCGTAGAAGTGGCTTATATACTGTAGTCAGGTGAGTGGAAGCAGGAGGAGGCGGGGTCATAGTGGAACCATCCACTAGTTTAAGTAGGTCTTCGTCCAAAGGTTGGACAAGTGTTGAAGAATTCTTTGTATCAAGATCCTCCTGCTTCGCCTCACCTGACTACAGTATATAAGCCACTTCTCTGGCCCTATGCTGTACTTTCTATAAGATTGATGGACTGAACACATCGACTCCAGGCTCAGGGACTGATTACCTCAAACTACTCCTCCTCTTACAACTTTCTGCTTTGTATTGGACTGATGAAGCCACTGTGTGGCGAAACGTTTCTTCAATAAAGATTCCCATACGTTGAATAAGTGTCTCAATCTTCAACTCGTCGGTTTTAAACCATTTATCCATTGTCATTATTGAACTTTAATATACCCTTCAAGGGCAAAGGGTACCTTGATTCTAACGAAGGGTCCGTGATCCAAGGAATCAGGGCTCTTATATAGATTCTTGAGGGTTAACGAAATGTCAGGGTGGAGATTCGTTCAGTTCGTGAGATGGGAATCAAAACAAAGATTCCCCCGTAATTAGACAAATCTCTACGCTGGGATCTCAACACGCAGATCAGATTAAAACCCCTAACTCGAGTCAAGCACCTCCTTCCCTTTAAAAGCCTTCTGTACAACGATATAAATAAAAATTCTCTTGTACCTGCTGAAGAGGACCTTGCTTACAGGTCAAAATATACAGATAAAGTTAATTGTTTTTATCTCTACGTTATATATTCCCAGTGACAAGTGCACGAACGCACGCGCTCGGGAGCGCGAGCACGCACACACACACACACACACACACACACACACACACACACACACACACACACACACACACACACACACACATACATACATACACACACACACATACATACACACATACACACACACACACACACATACATACACACATACATACACACATACACACACACACACACACACATACATACACACATACACACACACATATATATATATATATATATATATATATATATGAGTATTTTTTTGTGATTGTTTCGTTTTTGCTAGGACGTTCGTGATGTCATGTGGAACTGCGGACATGTCTCCACAACTCTCTCTCTCCATTCCTATGCCGTTCTCCTCTTTACGATCCTCCTGGGAACATAAACACAACACAATGTAAAAAGAGTCTTGAGTTCTTATAGTCCGACCGAGGCTCGGGAGCTGGCCATCCAAGGCATTCCTCCGAAAATTAGTTTGGCCGCCAGCCAAGACTCTAGACGTGCGTGTGTGTGTTTTGTGGCGTTGGAGAAGCGATAGTAGTGAAGACCGACACAGCAGTCGCCAGAAGAGATAAATAACCCTGTACCTTTCCAGGTGTTGTTTGCGGTGGAGAATTGTCAGTGTGAGAACAACCACACAGATCACTAGAATAAAAGACATGCACACGCCAAGGAGTATTTGTCTGTCGCGGGCGGACGATCGTGTGGACGAATTCGTACGGTGTTAGTTTGTCATAGGCACTTGTCGATTAGACACTTGGCCTGTTTTTTTTGTGGGTATGGGTATTGGTGTGGATGTGAATAATTTCCCTTTTTGTTTCCATGTACAAAGTTCTTTGTCTCCACAGACGTCTCAAAGTACCTTTATTTCCTCATCTATTCTACGGGTCAACTTGTCAACCATAAACCCATCCACCAACAGATACCCTTCCAAATATCTGAACACATTTAATTCCTCCACGATCCTTTAGTTTAATATTCCTTTAATTGCCTAGTTTTTTGTTACTCTTAATTCGCTGTCACCAATGTTCACTTTTAATTCCCTTCTTTTACATATCCTCCCAGTCTCATCCGCCAGACTTGCAACTTCACAATTCTCCAAGAGAACCGTTTTCTCGCCAAAATATAGCGACGGTGACAACTAGCCCAGAAACAGGTGAAATATATATATATATATATATATATATATATATATATATATATATATATATATATATATATATATATATATATATGCTTCAGGAAGAAATCCAAATATTCTTCCTTGAAGCCTTTTTATCCACTTCTCCGAGGCTATGGGTCCCACAATTTGTACCAGAGGTGGATCCCATTATATATTATATATATATATATATATATATATATATATATATATATATATATATACACATATGTCGTGCCGATTAGGTAAAACTTGCGATTTTGGCTTAAATAGCAACGCTCTTCTTGCCATATAAGACAAGCGAAAATTTGTGTATGCAATAATTTCGCAAAAATCATTCTGAACCTAAAGAAAAAAATATATTTCATTGTGTTTGTTTATTATTAAATTAATGTTAACGTATCTAAAATATATTTAGTTGGGTTATGCTAAATTAAATTGCGCTTGTTATAATAAGGTTAGGTAGGTTTTCAAAGTTTCTCTTGGTACAAAATTATAAATTTTTACATTAACATAAATGAAAAAAATATATCTTTAAACGTATAAGAGAAAATTTTAGAAAGGACTTAATTTTAAATGAGTTCTTGCTAATTGACCAGTTTTACCTAATCGGCACGACATATATATATATATATATATATATATATATATATATATATATATATATATATATATATATGCGAGAGAGCACGTATTGAAAAAAAAAATGACAATTGGCTGGCTTCACTCGACACCTCATATATCATGCCCTTTTTTTCGCTTAAAAATAAACGAAAAAGTCCTTTTATGAAGCTAAATCAATTAATTAACACGGACAACGTAGCAGTGACCACGGCAGTGTTCCTCCCGGCGTATAAAACTACCCATAGGCGTACTTTAACGTGCGTATACGCAATGCACGTTTTAGTTCGTCAATACGCATCATATTTATTATCCATAACTGTTTATGGGGTGTCCAATGATGGAGGTGGAGAGTTCTTGATACAAGGAATTAGAGCTACCCCTGACTTGATTGAATGATATGATTACCCTACATTCTTCAGACGCTCCTGTACTCCTACGGGTTTAGCCCAAGTAAACTGAAGCGATCAACGGGGGGAGACAGACAGAGACAGACAGAGACAGACGGACAGAGACTGACGGACAGAAAGACAGACAGACAGACAGAGACAGACAGAGACACAGACAGAGACAGAGACAGACGGACAAAGACAAAGAGACAGACAGAGACAGACAGACAGAGACAGACAGACAGACAGAGACAAACAGACAGAGACAGAGAGACAGACAGACAGAGACAGACGGACAGAGACAGACGGATAGAGACAGACAGACAGAGACACAGACAGAGACAGACAGAGACAGACAGACAGAGACAGACGGACAGAGACAGACGGACAGAGACAGACGGACAGAGACAGACGGACAGAGACAGACGGACAGAGACAAAGAGACAGACAGAGACAGAGAGACAGACAGAGACAGACAGACAGAGACAGACAGAGACAGACAGAGACAGACGGACAGAGACAGACGGACAGAGACAGACGGACAGAGACAGACGGACAGAGACAGACGGACAGAGACAGACGGACAGAGACAGACGGACAGAGACAGACGGACAGAGACAGACAGACAGAGACAGACAGACAGAGACACAGAGACAGACAGACAGAGACAGACGGACAGAGACAGACGGACAGAGACAGACGGACATAGACAAAGAGACAGACAGACAGAGACAGACAGACAGACAGAGACAGACAGACAGACAGAGACAGACAGACAGAGACAAACAGACAGAGACAGACAGACAGCCAGAGACAGACAGACAGAGACAGACACAGACAGACATACACAGACAGACAGAGACAGAGATAGACAGAAAGAGACAGACAGAAAGAGACAGACAGACTTAGACAGACAGAGACACAGAGACAGACAGACACACACACACATTCACACACATACACATTCACACATACACACACATAGGTGAGTACACACACACACATACATATACATACACACACATAGGGGAGTACACACACACATACATATACATACACACACATAGGTGAGTACACACACACACACATACATATACATACACACACATAGGTGAGTACACACACACACACACACACTAGCTCACAGAACGCAGGGCAGGTCGCTGACTCTACTCTGGGGTAAACATTTTTGGGGCGAGTGTTCTCGTTCGTTACAAAGTGTCAAAGTGGCCGCAACTGTTGCCAACAGTAAAGTCACGCGCTGCATTTTACTGATATGGATTTTGCTTTTTTACTCTCATAATTCATTGCCAGTGACGCAGCCTCAAATTTCGCTGATGTTTTGGTTTTGTCTCTGACTTTATGCTGCCATTGGGAGCAGGGAGGGTGGTGGGGTGCATATTTACGTACCAGCGTCTGTTTGTTAACGTTCGTCTGTCCTCTGTTGTCTCAAAGCACTACTATCGACCGAGATGGTGTGTAATCATGGTATTGCTGATGGGGGTCGAGTCCTGGCTCTTAGTCAGTTCCATCTTTATATTTTTCCTCTTGAATCTTCTTTTCTAACATCTCTGTGGCTCTGGAACTTCAACTAAAGCCCTTGTTTCTTGTCACCTTGTTAATACCTCTCAGAATCTCCCTTTCTTCACTCTTCTAAAAATTTAGTCTTCCACTTTACACATTACCCTAATTTTCAGAGCCGGTCCTCCTGGGAACCTCATTACTCTCTCCAGCCTCTGCAAAACCTGATCAAGATTAAGATGCATATACAATTATTAGGTCGTCTTGTAAATACTGTCCTGAAGTGTTAGAGAGTTCCTGAGAGCGGTGTGTATTTTCTGTAGGTTTGTATGTGGTGATGTGTTGATATATTTGTGTGCCTACGGAACCCTAGAACCTTTTTCTTTATTGATATTTTATTTGGCCTGTTTCCACTCAAACTTGTTTTCTTTGGCCTTTTTCCACTCAATTTTCTTTTCCTCACAGATGTTGAGTTGACTTTTTAGTATCCGATATTATTTTCCTTGAATTATTTCTATCATCCACCACTTATTTTCCTTGAATTATTTATATCATCCACCACTTATTTTCCTTTAATTATTTCTATCATCCACCACTTGTTTTCTTTCCATCACTTTCTTCACCCAGAAGCAGCAACACGTTGAAACCTATCCTCTTTAGCTGGTCGTTTACATATAAAAGAATAATGGTCTTAGTGTTAATTCTAGGGAAAGAGTGCTAGTAATTCTTGCCCAGACAAGGTAATTCCTCTCCCTCTTTCTCGAGGTTTTCCATCCCACATAAATTCTTTGAGACAATGAAACACTTTTCCTGCTGTTTTTTATTGTTTTTCAGCTTAAACTTGTCTCTGGAGTGGCACTGTGCCAAAGGTCTTCCTATAGTTTGTCTCCGGAGTGCTCGCTAAATTCTACCTAGCCATGCAGAACACGAGCAAGATCAAGTACCAGACTTAACATGCACCAGATTTTACCTAGTTCACCTGGTTACCTTCTGTATAGTCCGTGTTTTTTTTTCCGTTATCTGTTTTGTATTGAAAAAGCCCCCGATCGATAAAACGTCTCCTAATGTTCTAAATAATATATCCGAGTCGGTTTCCCCCCCCCATCCCCACAGCTTGTCGGTATTGTCATACCTATACTTGTACTTAATCTTATTTTTGTTTTTGAGTCCGTGAGACTCCCAGAAAACTGCGGTAGCGAGGAAAAAATTGCAATATCTAAAATAATGTAACTGCTCATTAACGAAGTACTCTCTGAATGCACCACTTTTCTGCATTGCTTTGCATGGTATATATGCCCGTGAAACTGGTCTTTAATTAGTTCTTTTTTTCCTATTTCCATGTTTTCTAGCTGTCTCAAGCCGTTAAGGTTTGACAAAGCTCCTGGAGAGCGAAACGTTTCCATAATAAAATGTCACATTAGTTGCATTTGTGTCCTTTTACTTAACATATGGTCGATAATTCTACCAACAACAACAAACGACATCTAATAGATCGTTGTTATTGCCTTGCATTTCAGGCAATTAGGTCAGTTCTGTCCCAGGATGCGACCCACACCAGTCGACTAACTCCCAGGTACCCATTTTACTGATGGGTGAACATAGACAACGGGTGTAAAGAAACAAGCCCAATGTTTCTACCCCTCGCTGGGAATCGAACCAGGCCACGGGGCACCGTGGGCTGTGTTCAGATCTCTCAGTTGTAACACCAGTCACCCATATTGTTACGCTATAGTGTGTCGTTCTTTTCTGACTTCTTTGGATAGAATGTAGTCTAGGCAAAGTTAAATTCTCTCTACTGACATCTTTGATATATACGAAGCCGCGTCATTCATTGTTTTATCATTCAACGCTGCATCATATTTAATTCACCTCGTTCTCTTTAACGTGTTTCTTCCTTTCCCTCTCCATATTCTCTCACTCTTCATCTCTCCACTATCTTTCACTCATCTCTCCACCATCTCTCATTCTTCACTATCTGTCACGCTTCACCTCTTCACCATCTTTCACTCTTCACATTCGCCACCATCTCTCACTCTTCACCTCTCCACTATCACTTCTACATCTTACGTCTCCCCCACCATCTCTCCCACTCCATTTTCCCCAATCATATGTCCCCTCCGTTTCTCTCATTTCTCCTTTCCGTCTCTCTCCCCCTCTTTTCCATTCCTCTCTCCCCCTCTTTTCCCTTCCTCTCTCCCCTCTATCATTCTCTTCCTCCTCTCCCCTATCTTTCCCTCCATTTCTTTTCCCTCCTCTCCCCTTCTCTCTTCCTCCACACTTCCATGTACTTTAATTTATCCCTCTCACATACGACTTGAGGTTTCTTGTATATTCCCATGGCTTTGTAAGAGTCTAAATCAAGGAGGAAATGAAGAGGAAGAAGAGGTGAATAATATTTAAGAGAATCAGGTGGAAGAGTGGAAAGAAGAGGCGAGCAGGAGGTTGAAGTGGGGAGGAGAAGGAAGAAAAGAAACACAAGTAAGAAGAGGATGAAAGAGGCATGGAGGCAAACAGATACAGGAGGAACCCCACTTTACAGCGATTCGCTTTACGGCGTTCAGCTAATGCAGCGTTTCTCAGTACGTATACCCATTCTTCTGTAGTGCTCGGGCTACAGCCCAAAGCTGGGGTGTGGCTCCTAAAGGATCCTGTAGTGCTTGCTGCCTTTGCACCTACTGACATCGTCTGCTGCTATGTAGCTGCCTCATCCTTCGAGCCCAGTGTGGGCAGGGTTTGAGGCACCCCAAGGTGCCTAGCCCCCCTCAATCCCCTAGGGGGTAGGGACTGAGGCTGGACCTGGGGACAACTGGTCCCAGATGATGAGTATGTACTTGTACCTCCTCACATGGCAGACTTTGGTCTGAGACACTCCCTCGACAGGGAGCCAAGGCCGGGCCACCTTTTGGAAAAGGCCCGGGTCGGGCGATTACACCGGCGAATCTACAACAACAGTACTCATTCTTCATTTATTCAGACTTCCTACAATAAATATATTCATCACTCACTATAAGCTTTGGACGAAAATTTTATAAGGTAAGTAATTTGTGTACTGTATATTGTAAACATGTTATCAGGCTTTTATATGCATTTGAAAGTGAAAAAAAAAAAGGGATTTGTTTCACTTTACAGCGATTATAGCTTTTTACAGTAGTAGCCCAGAACCTAACCTGCTGAATAAGCGGGGCCCTACTGTAGCAGAA
Source organism: Cherax destructor (assembly GCA_009830355.1). Classification (NCBI taxonomy): domain Eukaryota; kingdom Metazoa; phylum Arthropoda; class Malacostraca; order Decapoda; family Parastacidae; genus Cherax; species Cherax destructor. Next base: position 741,267 of record WNWK01000087.1, on the reverse strand, counting down.
GGTCTAGTCTGCAGCCAGTCTGTCTGCTGAGGTGAACTAATTTCTGTCCAGTAGACGGACTATCGTTTGTTATCTAGATGTTTTAAGGCACGGATATTAACGCGGGAAGAGGAAGGATAAGAAGATGAGAAAGAAACATAGGGGAAGACGATGATAAGGAGAACAAGGAAAGGAAAGGCTTAATACTAGAGGGGGAAAAAAAGAACGATTGGAAGGATAGAAAGACCAGTAGAGAAGAATTAGATATATAAGAATGTGTAAGACAGAGTTGGTGCCGTCAAATGTTGATTATGAATATTATTATTAATATTATTATTACTGATATTATTATTATGATATTGATATTCCTCTCTTTCTCCCTGTCTTTCTCTCCCCCTTTCTCCCTCTGTCTTTCTCTCCCCCTTTCTCCCTCTGTCTTTCTCTCCCACCTCTCTCTCTCTCTCTCTCGTAATTTGGGGTACAATGGTAGAGTTTAATCGTACCAAGGTGGCAGGTAGTTTAGTGGTCCCGTGTTCGAATCTCCGTTCCTCTATTATCTGATAAGAATCTCATTTTTAAAACTAACGTCTGGCCTCCCCAGAATGCAACAACAACCCAAGTGTCCAAAATATCCAGTGAAAAATGAATAAATATAGCGACTCTCAGTCCAACATAAGAGTCGACCATAAAATACAATACTATTCTTTTATACACCACCTAGCCAGGTGTGTCCTTGTTGCATCACAAGAACAAGGTCATTAAAATCTATAAGATTAGGTACTTTAATGTTTTTTTTTATGCAGAAAATTATGGTTATGAGTGTAAAGCTAAAATATCCTGAAAATGGTTGGAGAATAAAATATAAGAGAAATTTTGTGAATTTTGTTTTTCATTGCATATAAAGGTATATAATGGAGCCAGTTGTATGAATTAGAGACACTGCTACGTTTTGAAATTTTTATTAGGATGCGTTTTGCTCACCGCGCAAAGGATGATACCTCTTGGGCTGTACAGGTGTCAAATCGCAAGTTTCCTTGAGATAACTTGTTAATACGTCTTCTTATTGGCTTCGAATCTTCACTGCTGATATTTAACTGAATTATAAACTTATGCAGCACTCTGTACTTTTCCTTTTCTATTGAAATAGAAGGGGGTGGAGCTACGGGGTATAAGAATGCCTGTCATCAATCAGTGTTGCAGAAAGAGCTGATGATACCTTTTATTTTTTCCATTGAAGTAGAGAGGGCTGGGCGTATGGGATATGGGGATACCTTTTCTCGGATCACGCAGAGGCATAGCCACATCTAGTTTATAAATATGTTCTTGAGAGGACACGAGACACAGCAGAGCAAGTTTTTAATTAACTCGAAAAAGCAAACTGTGAGCGAAACGTCGTCCAAATTTAAGTTGCTGTGTTATAACTCTTCTACCATACCTCTCGGCATCTTTTTTACTTTAAGAAGCAAATTTTTTTAAAATGACTTAAGACACATTTATATTCCAAATGTTGTACAGGTGTCTTACTCATCACAAGCAACTGTTGCACAGGTGTCTTACTCATCACAAGCAACTGTTGCACAGGTGTCTTACTCATCACAAGCAACTGTTGCACAGGTGTCTTACTCATCACAAGCAACTGTTGCACAGGTGTCTTACTCATCACAAGCAACTGTTGCACAGGTGTCTTACTCATCACAAGCAACTGTTGCACAGGTGTCTTACTCATCACAAGCAACTGTTGCACATGTGTCTTACTCATCACAAGCAACTGTTGCACATGTGTCTTACTCATCACAAGCAACTGTTGCACAGGTGTCTTATCACAAGCAACTTTGTCCTTGTTTGGTAATTTCTCCCTTAAAACCATTACCAGAGGTTTGAGACTACGAGAGAGACACGTACCACGAAATATCATTAATTTAGCTTAATCTCCTTTCTTGGGTACCTTGTGCTTGATCCTCAATAATAATATTAATAATAATGATACAAGATGCCATAATTCTTTGTGTTTACTAACTAGCCCAGGAATCAATATTATTGAGCATATCGTTGAAGTTTATTTGAATAGTATATTCTAGCCTTCAGAATATCATTCTAATTAGAGTGTGTGATATAACCTAGACCTATGTCCAGTATATCGTTGAAGTCTGTTTCAGTAACTTAAACCAGACCAGTACCTGGTATATCATGTTTTCCCTCATAGCATAAACCACTGTTCAGGAAGTGGAACAATCTGGAGAATGATGTAGTGGAGGTAGGATCCATACATAACTTTAAGAAGAGGTACCATAAAGCTCTTGGAGCAAGGAGGGAGTAGACCTAGTAACAACTAGCGTAGACGCGGGGCAGGAGCTGTAAATCGACCTCTTTAACCACATATAGTCGAGTATGTACACACACACACACACACACACACAGTGTGTAATACATACTAGTAATTATTACCAATTTATTTCCCCTCCCCTTTCCCCTCAATGAAGGTTAATAATTTTAATAACTTCGTGAAATAACCAATTAAGCAGCAAAAATAATACAATTAAAGGCATCATGTTTAGCCCAGCTACAGCGTCACCACCAACTGCACTGTATCAATACATTAAATTTCACCTATGCTTATTATTTTTAACTTAATAAAAGTATCTAAACGGTAGATTATTCCACAACTCTAGAGCTCTACAAGTGAAAATGTAATTACGTTGCTTAAAGGTAACTAGAAAATAAATCGATCGTTCAAAGTGAATTATTTTGTGTATTAATGTTATTGTTGATAACTTCAAATTTTCAGAACTGATGTAAACGACGGCAAGGTTTATGCTACTGTTAGCATGTGCAGATAACTTGAGAAAGCCTCTTTAGATCGGCTTTAAATTTGAAACACAACTGTCTTGCTTAGAAGAGGGTAGGATTTGTTAATGGAGTGTGAGGGTGCCAGTTTGTCCATTTAATTCTTAAAATGTCTCAGCATTGCCCGTGAAATATATTGGCAATGCTTCCTTTGAATGGCTTCTGTTGTTGATGGCTGATTCACTTAATGTCGAGGATGATTCTTGATTAGTTTGCTTGTGGAAATGTGCCGACACACATGGCTTAAAACAAGTTGGAACCAATGGATTTACATCCTTACTCTGTTCAATTATATCCACTGAGGCTTGGCAAAGCTCCTGGCGAGCGAAACGTAGTCTGAACAATAGTTATTCAGAACGCAGCGTCCATTCATCCCTTCTGTCTCCCTTGGACCCCAATTTGTTTAATTTCCACTGCAGAGAATCGTCAAATTAAACTTCAAATCTCCCTCTCTCTCTCTCTCTCTATCTATATATCTCTCTCTCTCACTCTCTCTCCCTCTCTCTCAGATTAAAAGTAGTATACGATACCGACTAGTTGATAAGTAGGACACATGCTCGACACTAGGCATAATTTTTGCCGAAACGTTTCACCTGTAGAGTAAACTTCATCATTCGAATAAAGAGGTAACGACAATACTGTTGACAGGAGTGGATAGGTAAGTTATGGGGAATTAGTCCCTCGGCCTTGTTAGAAGATGGTCAGTTTCTTAGCCTAAAGGAGACACATGAGACCACAGTCATAGTGGAACCGATAGTGAGATGAAGATAATGAGGTCACAGGTCAGCGAGGCCCACTAGTAAAAGTAGGTCATGGTAAACAAACACATGTTAACAGAGTTAATAAAGACTTTTCCTGTATCAAGATACCAACGTGTGGCTGTGTCAAACATGTATCATAAATTGTATAAAATACCGACAGGTTGATTAGCAAGACACATGTGTAACCCTTGGGTATTTTTTCCCCCGAAACGTTTCGCCTATAAACAAGATTTCATCAGTCGAATACACAGGTGATAGAACTGGAGACAGGAGGAAGCTAAGGGACTGATTACTTGAAACTTACCTCTCCATTTCCGTCTCCGGTATTATCACCTGTTTACTTTTGTCTCCTTTCACCTTCACTCTCACTTATTTTCCTCTCTTTTGCTAGTATACTCTCCTTACTTTCTACCACCGCTATTTCTTCTACTACTACTACTTCCACTACCTACCTACCACTAACACTACTTTCTCTTCTTCCCGTCCCTTTTCCCGCTCTCTTATACGAGTATAAACTGGCTACCTCACTCTTTCCCGTTAGTGACACTTTGTAAATTGTCGAAGTCGGACCGAAACGTCGTAAGCCCCTCCTCTCTCCCATTTGCGGGTTATTTGTGTATTATCACCTCTTTATTCGAATAATGAAGCTTGCTGTGCAGGCGAAACGTTTCGGCAATAATGATACCTAGTGTTATGCACGTCTTGCTCATCTCTCAACTACAGGGATTGCCGTTTAATCTAGTGCCAGAGGATCTTTTAAGGGTTCTAGTGCCTTGTTTCTCTTATATACGAGAAAAAAGAGAGTAAGTTTACATGTTATGTTTTAAGGTAAATAATTACTGGTGAAGAACTGAAGTATAGAATGATAGCAAGAGGATCAAGGTGTCGTGTGGTGGTGGGTGTCAGTGTATAATGTGTAAGGTGTTAGGAAGGAAAGCAATGGTTGTTTGTGTTGAAGGTCATTCCGTAATGACACTAGCCTATGAAATTTTGAGAAACGACCTTGAAATTCTGATACACGGCCTTGAAATTCTGAGATGCATCATCTGGAGGAAGAACAAATCACGGAAGAATATGCTCTTTACCTTAGATACAAATAATTTAATTAACTTTAGTTAAAAAAACTAATCTAATGTCTAAGGATCCAGACTGTTGTAGTGCCAGGCTGGTGGAAGGTATACATATATATTCCATTACCTTTCACTGGAAATTATTTTTCGTAAATATTTAATATCTGGATTGAATATGCCTCAGGGTATGTTCTGTATATAACAATATATGTGATTGTATCAAAACGAGAAGGTTAAATTAAAAATTTAATACTGAGGAAAATTGTGAAATTAAAGAACAAGTTATATTTTATAAAATATTTATTGAGCAACAAAATTTGATGATTGATATTTCTGAAAATATTTAAAATGATTATAAGTTGATTAAGGCAATATTTAGATTCGGCCAATTACTGTCTCACAATGAATCAACTAGATGTATAAACGTGTGTTAAATATTAAAAAAAAAACTAATGAAAAAAATTCGGAAATATGGTAATATGATTTTAGTTTATTTATCAGCTTGTTCATAAAGGACAAATACTTTTTAAATTTTATAATAAAAGTATTTTCCGAGTCACAATACTCTATTTACCCAAGGTAATGTCATAAGAATGTGTAAGTTATGTGATTCAGTCCTCAGATTAGTCATCTATCACAAGATTTGCTACGTTTGAGAAGTACAAGGCAAGAGTGATACTTCTCTTCCTTCAAGCACTCGGGACCTGCAGATGAGGTACGTGTGGTACCTCCTCGCCGTGCTGCTGCTGCTGCCTCTTACAATTGTTGGCCAGACTACATTGACACTTGCAACTCAGATCGGAATATATGATGCCCAAAAGCATCCTCAGTCGGTAGGTTGATGGACATCTTGTGGATAGGAATAAAAGCAGGAACATGTAACAGTCTTTAGTGCCATAATGTTTGGTTTTTAAGGAACGGCAAAAGTTCTCCTTAGAACGAAACGTTGCTCCAGTAAAAACTTCTGCTAGAGGCCTGGTTCGCGGGGCGTTGACCCCCGAAACACCCTCCAGGTACACATGCCTTTCAGTGGTAGATGTGCGCCGGATGTCTGTTGTGGATGCCGGTATTTACTTCAGTTCATCCAAGAATGTGCACACACCCATACCTATTTTCATATTTTGTCCATAGATGAAAAGAACACGTTTCTTTTCTATAGACAAAGCTTCTTGAATACTTTTTAATAAGCGAAAAAATTACACACGTCTTTCAGCTCATCTACATCTCTCTCAAGCTCAGTGAATTTACTTGTCAATTCTACAATAGTTTCTCGTAGCACAACCTGTGAATGCATTTTGTTTTACTGGCAGAGTCACAATGATCTCCCAAGCTTCTGAGAAATGTTGCAGATGTGAAAAATTCTCTTCCATCATCATCTACAAGTATGATCTGCGGTGAATGTCGTTATCGCATATGTATCATTGTATGAGATATCTGCTGTTATCCTACCTCTGTTTCACAGCCTAATGTATATTAACGTCTCCCGGGATGCCACCAACAAAAGTCAGCTAAAATCCTGGCAGGCAACACTCTTGCCTCACACACAGTGTCCGTGGTTTGATCCCCGACCGGGTGGAAACATTAGGCATATTTCCTTACACCTGCTATCCCCGTTCACCTAGCAAGCAAGTTGGTACCTGGGTGTCAGTTGACTGGTGTGGGCCGCATCCTGGGGGGACAAGATTGAAGGACCCCAATGGAAATCAGACAGATAGTCTTCGATGACGCACTGACTTTCTTGGGTTATCCTGGATAACCGAAGAAAATCTTATCTTATTTTATCTTATTTCCCAGGATCCACGCACAAGAGGCGACTATCGCCCTGATACCCTATCCTCGGTATACTACCACCCCCAAGGTGCGACCCACAACAGTCAACTAAGATTCAGGCACCTATTTACTGTTGTGTGTACAGGTACAACGGGTGTAAGGAGAATTGCCGACAGTATCGACTTTTCCGAGATTGACCCTAACAATAATTGGTTAATACATCTCAGTGAGGTGTAACAACAGTCTCGTATGCACCTAGATGTGGATGAGGGGGGTCGAGGGTCGAGTCTCAGCTCCTGGCGCCTTGTCAGTTTTTTCTTGGTTTTCTAAATATTTTTTGGAAGTTCGCTGTGTTGTTCCAGATGATGTTTCAGATGTATCAGGGATATTTTAATTAATTCCTTAAAAAAATGGACTGAAGCAAACTCTTGGTATATATACTGAGAGATATGTACATCTGGGTGCATATACTGAATCACGCCTCTCGGTGTATGTATATCCACACATACTTGTGTTTCGGTGACTGTGTAGTCGATCTTAAAACTGTAATTTGTTTATTAAATTTTATTCTTTCTTAATAGGAAATATATTCATGACTCGCTTTTGTCTATTCTTTTTTTTCAAAGTTCCTTTCTTCCTCTCTCATTTGGTATCTTAATTTCTGGGAATCTTGAATATGTGTTTCAAAATTGGAAGATCAAGTATAATGCTTCTAAGTTTATTTTTTTTCTTTATTTTCCACCGCCTAATGTTGAGTCATCATTGTTTCGTAAATTTTTCAATTATGGACTGAACTGCTAGATTAAATTTTCATATTTTTTTTACACTGCTGAATTTATATAGAAAGTCAGCTCATTTCAGAGCCTAGTTCTATCTAATGTATATTACGTCCATCTGGATACGAATCCACAACAGCCTATTGACTACTAAGTGACCAGAAACAACCAATGTTCCGAGATTTGCCCAACACACTTGCCCCGCCTGGAAATCGAATCTAGATACATTCGGTTGTGGGCCGAGGGTTGTGTCATTCAGCAACAGGCCGCCATGCTGTTTATGATCTTTTCACTCATTTTATTTCTGTCTATCCAATAAATTATTTCACGTCATTTGGCGTCTTTAAGAAACTATCTCAGCTCAAGTCAATGTAAGGACTCGGACCTGTGGTTCCCTTCCTAAGATCGAATCTGAGTGTCTTTCATCCCCACCCCAGGAACTGTATGATCCCTACAGGGTTTGCGTTTACCCTTATAAATGTAATATGTCTCTCGAGTGTTTATTTTTTCCAAATGAATCCTAATATTTTATATTGACTTTTTTCCCTGGAAAACATTATGCCAATTATTTATGATGGATTTCCTTGTATCACTCGTGTTGTTTCTTTGCTGCGTTGATAATGCAAATAAAAGCCATCAAATTGAGTAATTCAGTTGACACCTTGTGTATTTTACAATAGTAAGTCCTTCAGTCTACTTCATAATGAATGATAAATCAGAGTACAATGATTTCCTCTTTACTGTGGCAACTTCTGGCCAAGAGAATTTTTTATATGAATGTTCTGCCATTTATCTCCTCCGTTTCTAAGGTTTTGAGATTATTTCTATTTTAAGTTGAAAGTTTTAGAGTGAAGATTTTTTTTAACAGTATTGCTAAGCTTTCTCCTTACTTTCCAGCTTTGCATTGCTAAGCTTCTCCTTACTTTCCAGCTTTGTCCTTTGTAGCATTGTTTTGGTTCCCCCTTTTTTTCTTTGTTTACAATATTTTCGTGTTCTCTTGTTCTTCCTTTTGAGAGCGGTGAGAAATTCCCTCTATCAATTTTCTCGTATCCTTTCAAGATCTTGTATATGGCTGTCTCTTCTCCTGGTTGCTAAGGAAGGCATCTTCATCGTTCTCAGAATTATTTCGTAGGTTATCTCTCTCTCTCTTTCTGTCTGTATGTTTCTCTCTTTCTCTGTCTGTCTGTCTCTCTCTCACACACACACAGCTCTGGGAGAAAAGCCACACTTTGCAAAAAAAGATTTTTTTGGGGCTACGTTTTGCTTTTTATAGAGCTTAATTTTCATATAGAGCTTTATATTGATTTCTACACAGGCTTTTAGAGAAGCTTATTGTGAGCTGTGTGTGTTGTTTCTTTGCATTTGTCGGAGAAAAGCCATTTGGGTTTAGCTCTGGGAGACATTTTTTGCCGAATGGCTTTTGATTTTTTTTCTCTCTAGTTTGTCTCTCTTATGGCGTCAAAACCATATTTTAATTTTGATGAAACGTAAGTTGAGCAGCGTTTTCAATATTTTTTTTTTTCAGATTTCCTCCCCCCCCCCCCACTTTGTGTTTGTGTGTCGGGGTCATTAACACACAAAAGCGGTCACCTAGCTCGCTCTCTCTCTCGGCACTATATCACGCGCTAGTGCCACCCAGATCCTGCACATATATGGCACGCTGCACTAACTCCTCTGACCCCTGTCACTGCCTCCTGTTCCCCTTTATCTTTCCACAGTATATTTCTCCTGTTACTTCTTGCTGCTTTTACCCCCCAAAAAAATGAATACCAAGAAATATTTATTTTGGAAAAATAAACACGATTAGATCTGTTTGTGACTTGATAAAGCCCACTGTGTGGGCGAAACGTTGTCAATATGGGATTCCATTATACCGCATTTGTGTTCAATTTTTCCATCGCGTCGATATTTTATATCTTTTATCTCCAAATATTTATTTTCTTGGTATTTAATATTGGAATTTGTTGGTATTTTGTGTTAGGATTCGTTCGTATTTTAAGTATTTATTGGCATTTGTTGGTATGTACCGTTGGTATTTGTTGATATGGAATTATTGGTATTTAGTATTATTTTAGTAGGGATACTGAAGAAATACTTTTAAGAAAATAAGTAATTAAATTATTAAACAAAATATATATACATGTATACGTAAATAACTATTAATTTTTCTTTTATAAATTTAGATCATTTCGATTTAAAAAAGAAATGAAAGAATGAACTTGGGAAAAAAATCATCAGGAATTTTGATGAACCTTTAAAACTGCGAGGAAAATTAGTTTCAAAAAGGCAGTTGGGTGAAATGACCTCAGTATTATTAGCTGAGCGAAATGAGTTCAATGACTGGAGTTAAAAATAGTGTCATGAATATTTCCATTTAAAATAAATTCCATACTAGAAGTTCAGAAAAAATCTGTTTTGAAAAAAAAAAAGGAGACACATTTGCAGTCCATAAATTTACTATGTGACAATGTTTCGCCCTTTATAAAGCTTTAGCTTTATGTAACTCCGGATAAAGCTAAACTTTGTCTCGATAATTGTTTGCTGTCAGTCCGGGTCATTTCTTAGCATCCAAAAATCTCGTGTGTTGTGATGACAGAAAAATCGATCATAATTACTCTGATGAAAAAGCTTGAAAGTCCATAATGAATATCAGTGTTTACTTAGCATCTGAAGTATTGGGGGAAGGAGAGAGGAGAGATACACTGTAGTCTGCGTCGAGGGTGTTTAGTGATACAAGAACTTCAGTTACTGAAAGCTGTGGGACCCCCCATCTCTCTCTTATTCTTTATTTTATTCTCTCCTCTTTTACTGTCTCATTATCTATTTTTTATCTCTCGTATTCTCACTATTTCGTATTCTCACTTTCTTTCGTATTCTTCACTCTCTATTATACACCTAAGGATGGGTGATTCCTTTCCAAGAATACTTACAAGTATTTAAACTGTTGTCAGGCTTATAAAATATATGCGATCTTGAAGCATCCTTGAGGCATTACGAAAAACAAGATCACTTGAATGAGCACATACACTCGGCAGTGTGTGAGTCTGCACTCGCTTTGATCACACAATAAAAGGTCTTTGCCGTTTGCCCCTCCAATGACCTCGCTTGGGCTTTGAAGGATTATCGCTTGCTGTAGCTGGGAGAAGTCACTCGCCAGGAGGAATGACCCACAATAGTGCAATCCTCTCCCACCTCTCCTATGTAGGCTTTGTTTAAAGTTTTTAAAAAGTCTTTTGTCTATAAAGTTGCATGTGACGTTTTAAACCAGTCAAAGATAATTTAATCACAATAAACATATATACACAGATACACGATCCTCTCGGTGTATACAGCGAGTTTATTTTAATGCCTATTTATTGGGATTAAAGTATCCTTGACTGGTGTAAAGGTCACATCCAACTTTATAAACAAAAAGACGGCCCAAACGTATATATACGTTCTTACCGCTACTGCCCCAAACGTATATATACATTTTTTTTACATGCTTTCTTATGGGGAAAATCAAGGTCGGGGCAGTAGCGGTAAGAACGTATATATACGTTTGGACCGTTTAAGGGTTAAACCCGTTAAACGAAGCTTTACAAAGAGAGATACACGCCAATCTCGGTGTATAGTAACTTGTCCAGTTTTTTCCTCCATTCTGTTGGGTATACATGTAATCTTGCTTCCACGGGAAGGTGGGGGGAGGGGTGGGTGGGTTTCCGGTGCCATGATGCTAGCGACAAGCTCTTGATTCAAGGGATTGGGGCTACCCTGCAGTTAGTCCGAGCCTGATAACCTCTCCACCTCCAGGTAAGTAACTTTATTCAGGTATACACAAATACAGTTACATAGATTATCATACATAGCAGCATGTGTGTAAAGAACCTAGGATAACCCAAAAAAAAGACAGAGTGACTTATTTCAATTGGGGTCCTTTCCCTTATCCTTAGTTGATTTAGTACTTGTTGAAGAAGTCACATGTGCAACACCTGGGTATGTTTAGCATGGAGACGTTTCGTCAGCCATTGACCTTCTCAGTTCTATAGAGTGATTATATCGTGGAGATATTAGAAAATAAGGTAATCAGTCCCTCAGGTCAACTTGCACAGTTGACAGTAGCTCCCAAACAGAAATTAGTCCAAGGAGAGTGAGAAACTAGATCCTAGACAAGCCCTTATGATATAATCCCCTAACTGTTATTCTAGCAGGGCTTGTAGTAGACAATCGCTTCTTATTAACCAATCTAGAGAAATTGTAAAAAAAAGTGTACACATCACCTATCAGTACTTTGTAAAGACTTTCCAAATGTACAGTGTGCATGAGAAGCAATGTAATCCCAGTCCATAGCCTAGTTCAATCACCCACACATTCTTAGATCATCCAGCATCAAAACGTAAATTCTTCAACCCACAGATGATAATTACTTTAGTATATCTCCACCACTGGGCTAATTGTAGAAAAAAAAATACATAAGTCCCACAGAAAAAAAAAGGTGCGCAACTGAAGTCCCTACAGCACTTAGTGTCCAGGCAGAAGCTGGACTCTGAGAGAAACTGAGCTCGTCCATAAACATAGCTGAAATAATGTTCAATATAATATTAGTGGTATACTTATACATCTGGGTGAGAGAAAATACGAAGCGCGTCTGTCTGTCGCTCAGTAGACGGAGGATCAAACCTCCACCACGTCTTGCGCTGAATGATCCACATGGGTTTAGCGCTGAACATGAATTATAAAAGAAAGGGTACTTACGTGTTCGCGCGCCAGTGTGTTGTGGAGACTTGAGCAACAGCTCAAGTTAATTAAAGACGTCTACGGAACACTTCACTAAGAACACAACTAAGTCCACACTGGACGTTGTATTTATACGCAAGAAAATGTGCAGACAACAGAGCTTAGCAGAAACGAAGCCCAGCCATAGACAAGAATAGCCAGAGATAAAGTCCACACTTAATATAATTGACATAGTATCCAGGAACTAAGTATACAAGTTCTCATAGAACAGAGTGCAGATGATCTATGCTCTTGTAAACTAAATAACCAGTGACATAGCATATGTTTGTGTGTGAGTGAATGTTTTATGGAGACGAGAGCACAACTCTGCTTCCAACATAGGTTCTGTCAAGTTTATTCGCCAGACTAAGTTCAACAATAGACAGGACAGACCGAACTTATTAAGTCTACGCATGACAGAGAGGAGACTCAGTACCGAGCTCTGAGGTTGAACTGGTCATGGAGTGGTGCTGCCAGCTGGTCAGTGGAAGGCGTGGCCAGCTGGTCAGTGGAAGGCGTGGCCAGCTGGTCAGTGCTGGTCAGAACCTCCATGCAATATTCACAACTTATCAATGTCCAGGGAGATAAGAGACGAACGTTTTTCCTCTCTTGCTATTTCCTGCTAACACTGGCAGCCCATGCAGAGTGTGGAGTTGCAGGGGTCGAGTCACAGCTCTTGGCCCAGTGTGTGTGTGTGTTCTTTATGATAACTCATTAAGGCACAAACGCACCTCTGCTTATTGTGGTACCAGTAATTTTTTTACGAATTACGGTGATACATGAACGAAAAAATATGGTTATACGAGAGTGAAAAGAGACTAAATATAATGAAAATAGTGAACAGCTGGAATTAGCATAATTATTGTGAATAGGAAATAATAATAATAATAATAATAATAATAATGTCTTTATTTAGATACACTGAGAGCTTATATTAATCTCTGCGTGAAAGATTAATGTATCCTTGCGTTAATGACAGGTTTTAAATCATTACATAATAATAATAATAATATAATAATAATACAGTAATAATGATAACTAAAAAAAGGTAAAGTATTTAATACGCAATATAATCTAGTAGCTAAACTTTATAACGTATAGAATCGGCACAATTTCAAGATTCTCTTTGTAATATATATAACTGGAAAAATAATCGCCTCGCATAACATTATTTTGGAAATAAAAAATATCATGGCAAAATCCAATTAAGTACAGCTTTGTTGGGAGTAACTTTTGATGTTCAGACTTGTTATTATTGATATTACTGCACGGATTTTTGATGAACATTGTTATTATTGCTGAAAAATAAAAATATTTTAATTATTATTATTAATGATTCCTGTTGCTATATTGCATAAGTGCTGGTCAATACCGAGTCAGCAACTCATAGTTTAACTGGTAATAACATAGTACCTCCTGATACCCGGATATCTCAACTCGCCCGGGATTGAACCAAGGTTCCTCGGTTGTGAGCCGAAGGAGGTACCATCGAGCATCTAGGAAAGGGATCCGCAAGTTCTAGCATTGACGACTAACTAGCTGTTGCCCACCTAAGTGATTTTTCTAATTTGCTATTTGTTTTTAAATATAAGTTTTTTTTAAAATTCTAACTAACCTAACCTGCCTAGTTTAACCCAATTTAAGGAAACGTTAATTAATAAGCAGAAAACACGATTTGAAATAAATACAGGAGGCGTTTGAAAGTTGACGTAGAGCATAACGTCAAGAAAGCGACTTTTTAAAATGCGGATATGAAGAAGTGTCAGCAGCTACCACTAGAGGGCAAACGAAAATATAACAAAGACGTGTAATATTTTTTACACAAAAGGGAACATATGCACAAAGGGAAAAGCTTAGCTTACGTTACCCTGGAGACAGGTAATCCCGGAGACAGGTAATCCCGGAGACAGGTAATCCCGGAGACAGGTAATCCCGGAGACAGGTAATCCCGGAGACAGGTAATCCCGGAGACAGGTAATTCTGGAGACAGGTATAAGAGTCGCTTGGCAAAATTTGCCACAAACATCAACACTATGCAATAACCAGTCAGGTGACTTAAAGCAACATTATTATAACTATAAGTCAAATTATTATTATTATTATTATTATTATTATTATTATTACTAGCAGTAGTAGTAGCAACAACAGTAGTATATTCACGGGAAAGCGCTAAACCTACAGGAACAGGCAGCGCCTGGGTAAGGGAAGGTAATCATAGAAGATCCGGGAAAGAGAGAGCTTCAGTTCATCACATTAATAATATGATGAATGAAGAGTCATTCATCACATTCAGCGTCCATCCCTTATAAGCGTCACTCACAATTCAACATTGCATAATATAGTTAGGAAATAATATCTGTATATGCCAGTGATTTAAAATATTAAAACTACGCTTGAATTCGCGTTATGTATTAAAACATATCAAAGTTTTATTCAAACATGAAAAACACCGAAAACAAAGTATTATTTTATATATGTATATATATATATATATATATATATATATATATATATATATATATATATATATATATATATATATATATACACACACACAGATATATTGTTCATTGTATAAAGTTGTATTCGGCCGCTGTTCGCCATATCTCTAGTGATAATGAAGACGAATGCTGCAGAACAAGCTTTTACAGAGAGAACGTTTCGGACTGTTTTTCAGCTATATCATGACAAAATGGTAACTTCATAAAAGTTCTACACAGAACGAAACGTTTTCAATATAATGGCTTGGTCCACTGTTGTCGGCAGTACATCACGTGGACCTCACTGGTTAAGAAAACTACTGCCGACAGCCTCGTATCATGGTGGGTATTGTTGTCTGTGGGAAGTGTATCCCGTGCGTGGGTCCTGGCCATCCTGGTCACTCTCCCCTCCCCTGCATCAGCGAATTTGTCTTCTGTTCCCTTTCCTAACCCTTTTGCATGCACTTCAAATTAGTTTGGTTTTCAATGGTTTGTTGACGCCACTTTCCTTGTTTTAGTTCATTCAGTGCTTTTGTTCGTCCCCTTTGTGTGTGTGTGTGTGTTTCGCTTACGTGCTTTCGTACTCACCTATATGTGGTTGCAAGTGTTGATTCACAGCTCCTGCCCCCGTGTACTCGCCTATATGTACTCGCCTATATGTGGTTGCAGGAATCGATTCAAAGCTCCTAGCCCCGTGTACTTGGCTATATGTAATCACCTATATGTGGTTGCAGTGGTCGATTCATAGCTCCTGGCCCCTGGCGTCTGTACTCATTTGTACACGCCAATTCGTGGGAGTATACCATTGCCGGTTATTCTCTTTCTCTGAGGCTGACATCTGTTTTCCAAGTTTACGTTTGTATACAAGCTTCCTGCCTCACAGCCTACTACTCCTCCTATGGTTACTTCCAGGTGTTTAAAACTCATCAATATATTGTTTCTAGCATCCAAAAGTCTCTCATATTTTATTTTGCCTTATTTAAAGTGAATATTATATCTTGATGCCTTATCTTCTCTGTTTTGCTGTATCCTTCACATACTGACACATCACCTCCAACATCTTAGCACTTTACATATCTGGTCCCTTGTATGGTTGAAATCTCTCATCATTAGTAGCTTTGCTTTAGTCATGTGAACGTTTCTTGCTGCTTCCTCCTTGGTATCAAACTATCGCTTTGTTTTTGTTCTCGTTTTTCTGTTTTTGTCTCTTGGTTGTGGGTTGTATATTACTTCTGCTACTCTGGATCTTGATTGTGTTCCACTATGTGGTCATTATACTCAACCATCTTTATCCCTTTCACACATAAACGCCGCAGGTCTTTGATTACGAGTGATACTTCTCTTCCCTGTTTCCTTCTTTTATTCTTATTACATAATATCCTGCTGGGAATATTGCTTCTATTGTTTCAGTTTTCTCTCTATGAGAGCTGAGGTGTCTGGGGGTTGTCTCTGCTATTCTTTCTTTCAAGTCAGTACCCTTATTTAGTATCCAATCTGTATTTGTATTCCATACTCCTGACTCTTTTTTTTTTCTATGCTTTGGTTTGTAGTATCTGAGTTTTCCATTACTTGCCCATATATCAGGAGGAAGACGGATGGGGTTAGTGTGGTGTGTGCATAGTTAAAAGGGATAGGATCAAGGTTAAAGTTGTAGATGGGGGTACAAGAGGATGGGCGTGGGTGGTACTGGAGGAAGTGGGGAGAGCCTTGAGTTGATCCTGCTGAGAGACAAGGGGTAAACCTCGTGAGGAAATATTTTTGAGGCTGAGTGTTAACTTTTGCCATCCTCCATGCTCTTTATTCTGTTCTCTGCCAATCAAGATTCTGACCAAGACAATTATCTGATCGTTGCCCAGGGAACACTTTGTGATCCTATGAAAAAATTTTCATCTGATATAATTCCTCGGCTCTTCCTTTAATATTCTTAATGATGTCTTAAATCTCCCGTTCCTCCTCCCACCTCCTTCGTCCAGGTCTACCGTCAACTTCCTCAACTTCGTAGATCATTTTCTTTTTCTTATTTGCATCATGTATCTCTGCGTCTCCTGCAAGCATTGCTACTAAAGTTTTTTCTTCTTAATTCCTTTCTGATTCCTGTTTTTTTCTGCTTTTCCCTTCGTTATCACCGCCCCTTCAACACTTTCCCTCATTTCTTCGAGACCTTCCTTCAGCTTTTTCATTTCCTCTTCCATATTTTACACACTTTCCACAAACATAGATGTATTTTTCTCCTTTTCCAAACTTCCCTTCCCTTCTCTTCTTAAGCATTTTCACTGTTTAGTTTCAAAGAGAGTTTTTAAATTTTCATTCCACATTCATCATCCATTTTGCACCAGCTATTTTCATATCCGTATACTGCCACAAAAATTCTTGTTCCTCCCTCTTCCCCATCTTTACCAAAGCTTTTCTTTGGCAACCCATTTTCTTTTCTTGTTGGTTTTATTCAATCAGTTTTTTCCTCCGATTTAAAATAACTTTTGGAATCCATTTACTTATACTTTTAGCCTTTCCAGGTCATTTCCTGCCGTTCGTCAATATTCTCATAATGGTGTGTGTCAACTCAGTGTATTCGTGTATGAGCGTGTGTGTTCCGTATGGGCTTGTTTGCATGAGTGAGTGAATGGGTGCGTGCGCGTGCAATGCAATCCTTGATCCTCCCTACCTCAGGGAAGCAAAATGCTTGCAAGAATAAGCACAAACTCGAGTCTGCTTATCATATTTATAGAAGAATGAATTTTTTTTTTTTTTTTAAGGGCGTCAATAGGGACTTCTTGCAACACATCAGGAATTCGAAAGGAAATAGTAATGCAACAGAATTATAATGCAACAGAAATATAACGCAACGGTAATCAGTAATATAACGGGAAACAGGAATGCTACCAATTAAAGAAAAACATCATATTGTCATAAAATTCTGAAAAGAATAATTGTCATCTAAATCGCTTGGAGCAAGTGTTGGAGAAGAGGTGTTCCTGCCGCCTGGTCGTCTGGTAATTGTACTGGAACACACACACCACCACCTCTGTTAGAACCACTGGAGGTGTGTACCGCTGTACCATAAATGAGTGGAGACGTGAGCAGCCAGTGAGGAAGATCTTAAATAAAGTATTGGCCTCCCCACACAAACTGGTCCAAGCACTCACTGTCTTGCGCAAGCACACTCACTCACGTACACACTGACCTGTACTTGCATGCACACTAATCGTTCTTACATACACCCTAACCGGCATTGAATACACACTATCTGTACTTACACACTAACTGTACTTGAATACACACTAAATGTCCTTGAATACACACTAACCGTACTTACATACACACTAACCTTACATATATACACAAACACTCAACAAAATTTACATAAATTATATTCCAGAACATAAACATTGCCAATAATCGCATGCTACGCACCGCTGACAACACAAGGGAGACAGAATGACACTGACTAGCCTTAAAAAAAAGGCAAAACAATTAAGCTACAGGAATAAAGACACACACGCAGCAGAACAAGCTTTTAGTGGAAAAACATTTCGCTCTGAGAGGGGAAAAGAAAGTTCTCCCTTAAGTGTAACATCCAGCCAACATTTTGCCAAACTAAGAAGCTTAAAAGTATTTACAAGAATGAAGGTTTTAGATGTAGCGAATAGAAATTCAGAACAGCCAACTGAAATCATGGACACTGAATTTGGTAAGGGAGTTAATAAATTATTACTGGATGTGAACAAGGGAAAAAAATCAAAGCAGTAAGTGTTCAGACGAGCTAAGCTGTCCACTTTGTCTTCTTAGGACTTCACAATATGAAGACAGACTGACGGTCACTTGAAAGATAACTCAGAGTTTAACCCATCGTGCGTGTACTTAAAAAAAAAAAAAGCTGACTTATAGGCCTGTTTCATTGGCTTGTTAATTGTTAATTTAAAGCCTATCGATTAGACAAAGGGGTCATTAAATAACAAAAAAGGCACAATACCGTGACTGGAACAATACACACACAACCCGCACATATAAAAGAGAGGAGCTTACGACGACGTTTCGGCCCGACTTGGACCATTTACAAAGTCACACTGACTTTGTAAATGGTCCAAGTCGGGCCGAAACGTCGTCGTAAGCTCCTCTCTTTTATATGTGCGGGTTGTGTGGGTCATTAAAGCTGCAAGTCATCAGTCAAAAATACTCTTATTAATAAAATAGGGAAGAAAACTCTCGGCGTGCATGCAATGAGACACGTGCAACTTTTACATATATAACCTTGTTTCAATGACAAATGTTGCAAAAATTCTGGAAAATATCCACTGGAGAAGAGAGTAGACGACTCTGTGAGAGCAACAATATCGGCTTACTAGCAAACAACTGTTTTTTATATAAAATCCCATTATGCTTAACAATTTACAAACGGGCGAAATTATTGAGAAACATTATCTCAGTCCACAGCAGGAATCGAACTTGCACACACTGTATCAAATTACACAGTACTTTCGCCACAGATCCCTAGGATGTGTGGCTTAAGTACTGTGTACTCTGATACAGTGTGTTCAGGTTCGAATCCTGCTGTAGACTGAGAGATAATCTTTAAATCCCATTATATAAAATTTGGTGCTCTATTTTGGTAGTAACTGTGAAATATATGGGAAGATGGTGGTAGTCTAGAGTTCATAAAAGCTTTAGATGGAATTCCCTGTGAAAAAGTCGTCTGAAAATTAAAAAAAAAAATAGATAAAAGTAAAACGTAAACTATTACAGTGGATGAGAGATTTTCTGTTTAAGAGGAGAATAAGATCAGTGATGAGATCAAATACGTTCAAGGGAAAATATCACTAGTGGGGTGCCACAACGATCTGCACATAACGCGATAAAGTTTTTTTTTTTATAACTACTTGTCAAAATGAATGAAAAGTTATACGAGTAGTTTTTGCAGACGATGCAAATATAAAAAAATATTGATTCAAAATAAAAATAAAGTAAGTATAAATAAATTAAGCAAATAGTGAGAGATGAATGGAGGATTTTTTTTGTATATAAGTGTAATGTAATGGGAATGGAAGGAAACGAAGAGAGGCCTCACAGAATTATACTTTTAATATATTCGTGGGAAAGCGCTAAATCCGCAGGAATCATTCAGTGCCTGGGGAATTAAAGATTTGATCAAAATATGTGAAAAAGTCTAATTCCTTGTATTAAGAACTCTTTACCTGCTTGAAGAATATAAATTGTGACAACATAGTAGGAGAGCCCGACAGAGAGGCTTCTTAGAATTATTAAAATATTGTCACTAAAAGATCATATTAAAGATCATAAACATCATAATAAAGCACCAAAATTACAATGCAAGCACAATAAAACACAAACACTAATGAATAACAGTAAAACACAAGCATAATATAAGACAAAAACAATAAAATATAACACAATCCTGGTAAAACACAACACAATCCCTCATCTACAACACTTCACTCCCACTTTTACTGACCAAAGAGCCAACAGTCAACAAAAACAACAGCGCCACCATGATGGCAGTGTGCTCGACCTTTCTACTGTCCAGTAGTGAAGACAAGACACATGCTACAGAACAAGCTTTTATTGGCACAACGTTTGACGCTATGTAGAACTTTATCAAATCTTTTACTCACTATTTTCGTCAGTACGCCTTTTGCATTCCAGTTATTTTATCACTCAGGCGTCGCAGAAAATAAATTAGTTTTTTTCACTTCACCAGAAATCACACAGTATAGTTAATTTTGGTCTCTCTGTATGTATTAAATGAATTAAAGGATGCTGTAAATAAATGATGCTTGTTTTATATATATATATATATATATATATATATATATATATATATATATATATATATATATATATATATATATATATATATATATATATACGTATATATATTGCGAACAAGCTATAACAGATGCAAAATAACCACAGGGGGAGTTGAATGATAGCTCTAGGCCGCTCGGGTTGCAATCAACACATCAGGAGCTTGCATTATTGGAGAAATAGACCAGGAAACTATTTATATATAATCATTTACATATATAAATTTGAACCAAGCCTGATTAACTTCCCATCCACCGTACAGGTCATAATAAAATAATATGATTATTATAATTATTTTTAAGTACAAATGTTTTCACTCTTCACACATTACACTAGAGAATCAGCACAGAAAAATAAAGATTTTTGCCTGGGTTTGGATAGGTTGCTTAGGTGATATAAAATAAGCAAATTGCTGAGTTTCGCCGGAAACCTGAGGTCTGAGACGAAATGCGTCATTTACACTTCAATATTCGACTCTGTTACAGTCCAACACATTGACAAATACAATTTCAACCTGACCAAGACACTGACAGAGGCTCCCTCAACACTGAGAGGCTATTACAAGTATGTGAAATGTAGTTCTTTATTTTTTTTTTACGAAGTTCGTACTTCACCTTGGAAAAATTCGCCAAAATCAAAGTCATTGTATATTTGTGTATTGTATTTGTGGTGCTGCACAGCATTTTATTGTAGTGTTATGTATTATGGTTTCAATAAATAGCATGAAATTAAATACAATTTCATGTTTTATTGTATCCACAATGCCAGAATCCAGTCTAGCTTTGTGGATCAAGTACTGTGTACTCTGATACTGTGTACTCTGAAGAATTGCAGGGGCAGTGAACGATCATGGTGTATTGCAAGGGCGGAAAACAGCCAGTCAACACTGCAAGGGTCCTATTATACCTTGACCGCTTATGCTTATATGTGTGGGCTGGGATTAGTTTACTCTCCTCGGACGTTATCTAACCCACCTGTGGTGGTTACATCTTAACGCTCCGACACCCGAGTCAAGGCACGAAATCAGTGAGAGACTTCACGGGTCTTCATAGAACTGAGACCAGTGTCGTTTTGTATTGACTTGGAAAAACCTATTCCACAGAAAGATAGTCGTCTATACAAAGTTCTTTTCTGCCTTATCATCCTTGTTGACACTACATAATTGCAAAGTTAACTTGAGGATAACATCTAAATACATACACACACACACACACACACACACACACACACACACACACACACACACACACACACACACACACACACAGGATGTTCCAGAGAGGGAACACAGAAACAAGGGGACACAACTGGAAGCTGAAGACTCAGATAAGTCAAAGGGATGTTACGAAGCACTTCTTCAGCCATAGAGTAGTTAGGAAGTGGAATAGTCTAGCGAACGATATAGTGGAGGCGGGAACCATACATAGTTTTAAGACAAGGTATGATAAGGTCCAACAGGAGGCCTGGTCACAGACCGGGCCGCGGGGGCGTTGACCCCTGGAATTCTCTCCAGGTAGTCTCCAGGTAGAGCAGGGAGAGCAGAGTCCCAGTAGCGGACAGCGAAGAGGCGGGGCCAGGAGCTGAGTCTCGACCCCTGCAACCATAATTAGGTGAGTACAATTAGGTGAGTACACACTCACTCTATCTCACAATTTCTGAATAGTCTTTGCAGCCATCCACTTCACGTTCCTTTATCTCGGTCAAGTACCCTCACCTGCCTTACCTGGCCTCATCTATTCTCACCCGCCATTTCTTCCCATGTCAACCATTTTTCTCACCTAGCCTTACCTTACTCTCTCTATGCCTCTCCTTAGCTTTTAATTAGACCCCATTCTTTCCCTACCTTGTCTCACTTTGCCCTACTCTCTCCTTGCTTCACCTCACCTTTCCTCACCCTTCACTTACCTCCCCTTAAATCAACATGCTACCTACTTCATCACCTTAACGTTGACCTTTAAAAAATGACGTTCCGTAAGGAACGTCATTTTCCTCATGTTCCTCTGCACCTGCAGAGGAACATCAACATCCTCATGTTCCTCTGCACCTGCAGAGGAACATCACCATCCTCATGTTCCTCTGCACCTGCAGAGGAACATCAACATCCTCATGTTCCTCTGCACCTGCAGAGGAACATCACCATCCTCATGTTCCTCTGCACCTGCAGAGGAACATCAACTTCAACTCGGGTAAAGCTCATCCCATCTTAATAGCAGAAAAGGTTAGGTTACGATAAAATTCGTCAGGAAACAGAACAAGTGTTTCCTGACGCGGGTCTTACATGACCTTCCGCTGGCTTACCAGCGAAATGCTAACTTGTACAGGGAAAGTGCAGAGTTCCTGTGTAACTACAGAGGGATGTACATATATGTACCGTGGCAGGAAGGAAGTACATAAGTTTGATGTTCAAAGAGGTATGAATGCCTATAGAGTGTAGTGAGGTAGACACAGATGTAGTGTGCCAGGAGTGATGTACATGGTGCAGTTTAACCAATTAGATTCATACAGGTGTACTTCCCCCATGAGATGTACGCAGGTGAAGTTTGGACAGACGAATATACACAGGTGTTCTGTGGCCAAAGAAATGTACGCAGGTGATGTCTGCTCAGAGGAACGATAACAATGGTCACATGTAGCAAAATTCATTTCATCAGTTTGATCCGAGGAAGGGAAGGGTAGCTCCAGTTCTTTAGATCAAGAGACCTTCACCAGCAACTAGGTATACCCTTGAAAAGCGCATTAGTTTGATAAAAGTGGCTCTAAAATTTTCATTTCTGTCTTCAGGGAAACGAAAAAGAGGATTTCATCGCATAACATCAGACTAAAAGAGACAGACAAATGTAAATATAAAGATCAAGTAGAACTAACTCCCACGGTGAGGAAATAAAAATTGGGCAATACTGAACAATAAAATATAAATCTGACTGAAGTTTAATTAACTGGACGCTACAATAAAAAATATGCAAGAGAAGAGAGAAAAACTTAATTTAGTATAAGATTTCAAAGCCAATGTTGACGTGACTTCACAGCCGGTGTGAGTGTTGACTTCACAGCCAGTGTGAGTGTTGACTTCACAGCCAGTGTGAGTGTTGACTTCACAGCCGTTGTGAGTGTTGACTTCACAGCCAGTGTGAGTGTTGACTTCACAGCCAGTGTGAGTGTTGACTTCACAGCCAGTGTGAGTGTTGACTTCACAGCCAGTGTGAGTGTTGACTTCACAGCCAGTGTGAGTGTTGACTTCACAGCCGGTGTGAGTGTTGACTTCACAGCCAGTGTGAGTGTTGACTTCACAGCCAGTGTGAGTGTTGACTTCACAGCCGGTGTGAGTGTTGACTTCACAGCCAGTGTGAGTGTTGACTTCACAGCCAGTGTGAGTGTTGACTTCACAGCCAGTGTGAGTGTTGACTTCACAGCCGGTGTGAGTGTTGACTTCACAGCCAGTGTGAGTGTTGACTTCACAGCCAGTGTGAGTGTTGACTTCACAGCCAGTGTGAGTGTTGACTTCACAGCCGGTGTGAGTGTTGACTTCACAGCCAGTGTGAGTGTTGATTTCACAGCCAGTGTGAGTGTTGACTTCACAGCCAGTGTGAGTGTTGACTTCACAGCCAGTGTGAGTGTTGACTTCACAGCCAGTGTGAGTGTTGACTTCACAGCCAGTGTGAGTGTTGACTTCACAGCCAGTGTGAGTGTTGACTTCACAGCCAGTGTGAGTGTTGACTTCACAGCCGGTGTGAGTGTTGACTTCACAGCCGGTGTGAGTGTTGACTTCACAGCCAGTGTGAGTGTTGACTTCACAGCCGGTGTGAGTGTTGACTTCACAGCCGGTGTGAGTGTTGACTTCACAGCCGGTGTGAGTGTTGACTTCACAGCCGGTGTGAGTGTTGACTTCACAGCCGGTGTGAGTGTTGACTTCACAGACGTTGTGAGTGTTGACTTCACAGCCGGTGTGTGTGTTGACTTCACAGCCGGTGTGAGTGTTGACTTCACAGCCGGTGTGAGTGTTGACTTCACAGCCAGTGTGAGTGTTGACTTCACAGCCAGTGTGAGTGTTGACTTCACAGCCGGTGTGAGTGTTGACTTCACAGCCAGTGTGAGTGTTGACTTCACAGCCAGTGTGAGTGTTGACTTCACAGCCAGTGTGAGTGTTGACTTCACAGCCGGTGTGAGTGAAAATGTTGGGTGATGTGAGAAAGCCGTATTTATTTCAGCTTATAATATTAGGTTCGCAAAGCCTGTAGTCTCTGTGGGTGTTCTCTTCTACTTGTATTTATATATTTATTTTGGGTGGACTTACCTAGTTGTATATATATAAGGGTGCAAAACCACAGGGAAAGTTGAATGATATCTCTAGGCCTATTATGTTGCAATCAACGCATCAGGAGCTTGCAATGTTGTAGAAATAGAGTAGGAAATTCAGGAAGGACCGTTCATGTGAATGGTTATCCTTGGGAGAGTCACATAATTGGACCTCCCTGGATTTCCTATTCTACTTCTGCAACACTGCAAGCTCCTGATGTGTTGACTGAAACACGAAAGGCCTTGAGGTATCATTCAATTCCCTCTGCGGTCGTTTTGCATCTTCTACCTCTTGTTGGCGATTATTGCATATCTAAAGGTGTAGTCACATAGTTGGGTGCTGGCTGCGTATCTCAGTTTCTTACGAGAAAAATTCTTGGCCTCGTGGGTAGCTTAAGGATGAAGACATTACTGCTTTTAGTCAATAAAATTGGGTAGTACCAAAGGAATGTGGTGAAGTTAGTATAGAAAGGTAAATAAAAAGAAAAGAGGAAAGGTTATTTGGCCAGGATGTTGAAATAATGAGAACATCATGATTTGGGTAGAAATGGGTGGCGATGATGGAAGAAAGGAAATAGAAAGCTCTAAGCCCCTGTTGGTCATTCATCACAAGGACTGGTAGAGGCTAGATCTACTATGGCTCGACTTGGCGGTATAGGAGGGATAGTGCTTGGTAAGAGGATCGGGAAGAAGGCGGAGGGATAGGAAGGTGAAAGGAAGGGATATTTGAAGAGAGGAAGCAGGAAGAACAAGTGGAAAGAGAATTGAGGGAAGCAGCGTAGGTGGCAAGATTGGAGAGGGAAGATGGGAGGGAGGGAGTGTTTGGATGAGACAGAATGACACGGGACAGGACAGGACGACGTTGGTCATTTGAGAGTGTGAAGAGGTATCGTAGAGAAGCTGGGTGAGAGTAGTAGCAGTAGTAGTAGTTTGGAGTGAGAGGAATGAGGCGAAGGTAGAGATTGTAGGGAGATGTGCCGAAGAAAACATTTATTTTTATCCCGCTTAACTTTTCAAGGACAGGGAACGGTGCCTTGATGCTATTGAAGGGCTCTTGATATAAGAATCAAACCTGATTACTTCCCATTTCCCAGGCGCTATATGACCCCTACAGATCTGGCGCTTCCCAGTAAATATAAAGTGCGAAGGATGGTCAGGGGTGTTGGGCAAAGACATTGATAGATGAAGTCTGTTATTAAACAAAGTTGGTTAGATCAGAAGAGAGCTGTCTCTCTAATTTATTTCCCTGTCATGTTACATCATAGTGGATGCGCTTCTTATATCAAGTAGCGAGATGAATCAGCCTGACTATACCGTCAAGTATTCCACTAAGGATTCAGTGCTTTGACGGGAGATTTTAAGGTGCAAGTGCATAGGAAGTGTAAGGGAGGACAGGGTAAAGGATAATGAAGGGAAGGGAGGGTTGGCTCAAACCACAATCCAGTTGTTACCCCCATCAATCCTCACCTTGCTACCATCATCCCACGCCTCATAACTTTCTCCGCATATTCAACGTCTTTCTATCCCTCCCTTTTTCTCTGCATACATCACACCACAGCCGTTCCTTTTCTCTTTTTTTTATTATTAATACTAATTATATTATTATTATTATTATATAGCAACACAAAAAGAGTGGAAAATAGGAATGTGTTACACACAACATTGAAAAATAACACGAATTTTATTTCTTTTTCCCTAATTTTTGTAATGTTCTGCTGGAAAACGTGATAATATCCAGAGCCTCCGGGTGTTGCCAAACAGGCAGTGAAGGGGATCTAAGTAACCAAGTTACGAGTATAAGAGCTAACCAAAGTTAAAGTTCAGATTTATAATTAACCCCTGATAACGGGAGTAGAAACGAATAAGTAGTGATGATGGCTAACGGCGGAAGCAGGTCAGTTATAATTACAACTAATAACGGGACGCGATCGATGCTAGGATAATAACTGATAACGGGAGCATAGGAGTTAGAATTATGGCTGATAGCGAAAGTAGAACGTCCAAGGTATGCTTATGGCTAATAACGGGAGCAGTAGAAAAAAGATCAGAGATACGATTATGCCTGCTAATGAAGGTAGAAGATCGAAGTTGAAATGGATGGAGAGTGGTAGTTGAGGAGGCTGTATACAGATGCGGACATCCAGTTAAGGATAGAACTGAAAGTCACCGCTCGACTTGATGAAAAATAAGAACTAAGATAAAGTTAAGAGGAATAAAATAAAGCGAGGAAGATGAGCATGAGGAGGTGAAAGAAGAGGGGGAAAAAGCATAGTAGGACGATGAGAAATAAGGAAAGAAATAGGATGAGAAGGTAGAAGTACGCTCCAAATGGAAAGGAGTTGGAGAACTGGCAGTCACGGAGGTCGTGTAAAATGTTACCTACAGTCGTCGTCTCCTATACTTCATCCAGTCGTTTCTTCTCCAATACTTCCTTCAGTCGTTTCTTCTCCAATACTTCCTTCAGTCGTTTCTTCTCCAATACTTCCTTCAGTCGTTTCTTCTCCAATACTTCCTTCAGTCGTTTTTTCTCCAATACTTCCTTCAGTCGTTTCTTCTCCAATACTTCCTTCAGTCGTTTCTTCTCCAATACTTCCTTCAGTCGTTTCTTCTCCAATACTTCCTTCAGTCGTTTCTTCTCCAATACTTCCTTCAGTCGTTTCTTCACCAATACTTCCTCCAGTCGTTTCTTCTCCAATACTTCCTCCAGTCGTTTCTTCTCCAATACTTCCTCCAGTCGTTTCTTCTCCAATACTTCCTCCAGTCATTTCTTCTCCAATACTTCCTCCAGTCGTTTCTTCTCCAATACTTCCTCCAGTCGTTTCTTCTCCAATACTTCCTCCAGTCGTTTCTTCTCCAATACTTCCTCCAGTCGTTTCTTCTCCAATACTTCCTTCAGTCGTTTCTTCTCCAATACTTCCTTCAGTCGTTTCTTCTCCAATACTTCCTCCAGTCGTTTCTTCTCCAATACTTCCTCCAGTCGTTTCTTCTCCAATACTTCTTCCAATCGTTCCTTCTCAATACTTCCTCCAGTCGTTCCTTCTCAATACTTCCTCCTATACCGCCGTCAATAGTTTCTTAGGAAGCCATTCCTCCTTCAATGTCTTCTTCCTTAGGTATCATCTTAACAAATAAGTGAATAAAAAATTGCATTAACAACATAACGATAGGATAAACACTTTTCACACAGAAAAGATTTTTGCCATGGTTACCTCTCTGTTTACATTACTGGGAATAGTGCAGATGCAGTGTTACCAGGGTAGTAATGTAGGCCTGGACGTACCTGTCATAATAGAACTACAAACTGAACCATTTCGTATTCCACCTATTCCAAAAGCTAACCTTCAGACCCTCAAATTTGGTTCATATAGAGTCTTGAACCCCCTGTGAAGTCATACAGCACAAAGATTAGTGGAGGTTCGAACCTCCTTCCACTATTCGCGACTAGAGAAACATGAAGGTTGTGTGAGAGAAAGTGAACGAAAAGATAATGTGAAAAAGAATGTCATACTGAGAATAAAAAGAAAAAAAAGCAAGAGGAATAAATGCGCAGCAAAGCAAGTACAGCAATCAAAAGTTGAGAGTCCAAAAAAAAATGAAATAGGCCAAATAAAAAAGAAAGATTTCGGGTTGTAAAAGATTTTTTACAATGCATGAATGACCCATCAAACGTTGCGAAAAGGCTTCATGAAAGGTAAAAAGAGGGTATAAAATTCTTTAATTGAATAAGGAGGGTAATGAGTCAAGCACTAGCAACGACCTCATTTGCTCAGATTAACCAAGTAAGGCTGGAAATTTTTTTCGATTTTTTTTGTTTTACTTTCTCCTTATGACCAACTTGTCGTTTTGGACCATAATAATTTTTTTGTATGGTTGTGTGGAGCGAAGTGACTTTTAACTCACTGATAATGGGGTCGTTCCAGAATCGAAAAGACTCGGGTTCGATTCTCGGGCAAGACGAGATGGAAGAGGATGTCTCGTCAAATTTGTTGCCAATATTTAACACTACATTGGTACCTGGGTGCTCATCTAACAGTACACTGGTATCTGTGTGTTCATCTAGAAGCATATTGGTACCTGGGGCTGGGTGTTCGTTGTTGACAATAGTGGATCGCATCCTGAGGAGGGAGGATAAGAGTGGTAATATACCTCAAATAAAACTGGGCGTTAAAATAAGCGGAAAGAAAATAACAGCTCTAAACCTGTAAATACCACGGCGTAAAAACAAAACAATGAGGGCTACACTAGGCTTATCATGCCGTAATACCATTAACACAAAGCGAGTGCACTTCACTACCATTTTTTTTTGTGAATGAGAGCCTATGTTTCCCGGTTCACTCTGTGTCACATATTTCTGTGTCTCGTTGCCGTAGAGGTAATCACAAAGCAGCGAGCTGTGTACCAGTCATCAGTATACGGAGTTTTACCCTTACCAAACATGCAGTTCTACTGGTTTTTTTTAACTGACACACAAACGACCTCACTCACATCCCATTGCAGTAGTCTCCCCTCCCCCCCCCCTCTCTCTCTCTCTATTTGTGAATAAATATTTTATTCTGTCTTTTCAGGACCACTTTTTTTTTTGTCGGTTTTTATTCGCCTCGCTCCTGACTGAAGTAAAAAAAATCCTAATCTATTTTCTCGTATTATTTTGTAATTTAATAAATAATGTTGTTACATCTTTTCCCTTTATTTCTCAAATATGCTATTTTTAAGGTATTTTTTCTTTATTTTCTCACCTCTGTTTTTGTAGCTCATCTTTTGTATTTTTTGTTCATCTGTAGTTTGTTGTTGTAGACGACACACTGCCGCTGCAAATGCAAATTGCAACCTAATGTATATTCCGATTTTTTTTACCATTGTATTCTTGAAACATTAAACTCAGGAAAGTGCGGGGATAATGAGGTTTAATCCGAGGAAACAGGATGGCACCTCCAAGTATTTGGAACTATCTTGAAAGCCTCTCACAATACTCCGTACGTATGATCTTACCGCGATAGTCTGTTGTCTACAATCGCACCCGAATCCTCGTCCCCGTCAATACAATCTCTGTATTTTACGAGTGTAATTTCTGTGTGTGGAATGCTTGACTTTCTGCCATTACACAAACATGGCTCGTATATACGCTCTATTTCATCAGTTAATTGTCACTACACTTGCTCATTTCATCAAAGTTTTTTTTTTTTTGCTGGGAATTGGATTACCGGTTTCTCATTTAGCAAATGGCTTTTGAATTATCCACAAAAACACTCATACAGTTATTTATTTCGTCTGGAAAATTCATGTATATAAATAAACAAATTATGGGTTACCTGCTTGTGAACATGAATATATAAATATATTCATACAAAGTTATATAATTTTTATGTTCTGGGGAGGGAACTTTAGAACTTAAAAAAAAAAAATAAACACCGATGTTTATTAAAAGGTATGTGAAAGAAGGCTCCCATACGCTCTGGAGCTCTGGAGTAACTGGCACTCAGATGCAGGGGAAATGCCTTTATTAACAACGTTTTTTCGTTCGGCACAGTGGGCTTGATCACGTGGGAGAGACGTTGTAGTTAAAAACGTATCCACTGCGTCTGTGTCATTTACTCCACCCCGTTCACTTATGACTATCACAGACCAGGACGGCCGAAACGATGCCTAAGGTTTCCTCTCTAGGTGTGAGTTATATATGAATAAGTCAAGCTAAGGTGTTCAGTGTTTGTTTACGGTGAAGCTGTTAGCTGTAACGCCCCCCCTCCGGCGCTGCTGACAAAAATACAACTCCCCTCTACAACTACAAAAATACAACTCCCCTCTACAACTACAAAAGCAAGGAAAGGGGAAGAAGAAAGCAAATTAGAAAAAAGTTTTAAATTCAACCTTAACTCTTGGAAAACTTTCCAACTTTAGCGTCCGCCACCACTTTCGCAACTCCTGGAAACTTAATAACGTGTAACCTACTTCTAAGGCGAAAACCTTCCTTGTGTCATAATTCGGAGTCATAGTGCTGAGCTAGTATCATATATATCTCGTAGCATAATATAGTTGTATCGGTAACATAAAAGATATAAAATGCTATTCGCCCATCGATTCCACTGCAAATATCAGTATGTTCCCTATCCACAACTTTGCTCTCAAGAAGTCTGGGGAGTCATTCTCGGTTTTTATAGATTCCTCAGAATCCGCTTGCGAAGTTGGGCAGCGAGGCATCCTTGTCAAATTCTCTTCAAATATCGTCATTTTTTCTCCCCACAACACAGCAGCTGATGGTTCACCCTTCGTCGATGCAAATTATTTCACTATCATTTACTTCAAGGGTGAGTGTAGAGTGCCTTGATGCTGGTAAAGAGAGCTCCTAATCCAAGGAAATGAAGCTACTCTCTTGTATCAAACCTGATAACTTCCAGATCACCAGGAATGCATATTGTATCTGACTAGTGCCTTATCCCTCTTGTCATATGGTCGCTGATATTTCGCCCATCTGTCCCTTCTCAGGTAGGGTCTTGATGTCAATAAATGGCTCAGTTTGTGCTGTTCACAACTTCCTCACAAACCTCAGCAGTTCACTTTGTAACTGACATCCAGAGCCATCACCAACTCATCACTAACTCATCCAGCAACGTTTGTGTTTTATTTCTGAACTCCGTTATTAGAACCATCACCAAAACCAACAGCAGCCAGGATTATGCTGGTCTGCAACGGCATTATAAGCCCCCACCATCATCAACACCCCTACCATCATCAACACCTCCGCCCCCACCAACACCATCACCCCTACCATCACCAACACTTGCACCCCACCACCATCACCAACACTTTCACTCCACCACCATCACCAACACCTTTACCCCCACCAACACGAACTCTCCTACTACTCCAGGCAACCTTCCGGGGTCTCTAAATTCTCTCTCACTTCCACTAAATTGACTTTACAAACCAACTGTTTTTCTCTTTCCTGCAATAAAAAAAATCTAACTACTTTTGGCTACAAGTTTGATCTGTTTCAAGCTAATGGGTCAGGAAACTTTACATAAAATGTGAATTTCCACCTCGGCTCAGAAGCAAGTTGCCCAGTTTGGAGTCAGGAAGAGTTAGATTGTCCATCGCTCGTGTAAGTGACTTCCAGCCTCCTGGCGGAGACCGTCGACCACAGGAGAACCACGGAGACATAAGTGGGACTCCGATCTACCTTACAGTCACAGCTGAGTATATGCGCACTCGAACACAAGCGCGCGAACACACACAAAAACACACACACACATACACACATACACGTACACACACACACATACACGCACGTATATACAACAGGCCTAGTGTCTAATCGACATGTGCCTAGGACAAAATAGTAACTAACCAACACATACTCCACTACTACTACTACTATTGTTATTATTACTAAATTCACGAGGAGGTGGTAAGCCCGTAGGGGAAATATGGCACCTGGAAAATGGCAGCTAATCAAGTGTAATCTAATGAAGTGAAGGGCAGCTCTAATTCCTTGGATGAAGAGCTCTTCACCGTCCTCGGGATACTCACCATGGAGGTGTGTGGTCAAAGATAATGCTGAACAGTAAGAAGAAATTCGCGAAATAATATTGATTAAAAAACAGAGAGAGAGAGAGAGAGAGAGAGAGGAAGGGATGGAGAGCAAGTGAAAGGACTATATGGTAAAGAAACTACAAATACCACCCAGGCTCTTAACCTTCCTCTCGTAATAATATATAAGGAAAAGGGAACAGTTAACCCTCCAAAACCCACCAACAGTTTCATAATATTATTCTGTCGTTCATCATCATAAAATAAGACATAAAGTGCTGCCAGTGTAAACACTGCTGAAGTGTTACACACACTCAGGAAGATTAAAGGCATCATTTATCACTACCTTTAATTTAAATCAATTTCACTAAACATCCAAGGTGGAGCAACCTGTCTTCACATTCCTAAGTTGCTCACAGAAGTAGGAATTTTAACGCACAAAATATAACATATTTTCTGTTTTCCCCAGACAGAAGTAACATGTTTACTTAGAACATCAGTATACCTCTGATTTTGGTTAAAAAAAAAAATTATTTTACTTTTTCTACAAACTTTTATTTTGGTAAAGGTTTGATGGGATTTGGTTGGTTAAAATATCGTTAAAAAATATAGGCCTATTGGGGAGTAAGTACAACCAATTTAACAGCAGACAATACGTTACTTATGTCTAGAAAAGAAGCATGTATGTTATATTTTGACTTGACAACTCACAAGTGTCTTTTTAAATTCCTATGTATAATAAACCAACTTACGAATTTGAGGATCGTCATGGTTCTGTTTGGTATTCCTAGACATAAAAATTTTTTTTTTTACTGGTACATTTATTTTGCTTCTCCATATATATATTTTTACGTGCACCAAGCACAACTCTCAGCACAGAATTCAGTATATTTTTAAATATATTGACCATATGACTGGTAGTAAACAGAAAAGCAACGAACCAACTTGGAGAAGGGAACACGGGAGAAAATATGCAAAAAACCACAGGGGGAGTTGAATGATAGTTCTAAGTCTTTCGTGTTGCACTCAACACATCAGAAGCTTGCAATGTTGCAGAAATGAGTAGGAAATCCAAGCAAATTCGTTCAGGGGAATATTTTTGCTGGAATCTCCTTGGACTTCCAACTCATGTCTGCAACACTGCAAGCTCCTGTACATATATATATATATATATATATATATATATATATATATATATATATATATATATATATATGTATATATATATATATATATATGTATATATATATATATATATATATATATATATATATATATATATATATATATATATATATATATATCGTGCCGATTAGGTAAAACTTGCCATTTTGGCTTAAATAGCAACGCTCTTCTTGCCATATAAGACAAGCGAAAATTTGTGT
This sequence comes from Cherax destructor, assembly GCA_009830355.1. Lineage (NCBI taxonomy): Eukaryota > Metazoa > Arthropoda > Malacostraca > Decapoda > Parastacidae > Cherax > Cherax destructor. The sequence continues at coordinate 707,810 of WNWK01000087.1, read as the reverse complement.
ATGCAATAATTTCGCAGAAATCATTCTGAACCTAACGAAAAAAATATATTTCATTGTGTTTGTTTATTATTAAATTACTGTAAACGTATCTAAAATATATTTAGTTGGGTTAGGCTAAATTAAATTGCGCTTGTTATATTAAGGTTAGGTAAGTTTTCAAAGTTTCTCTTGGTACAAAATTATAAATTTTTACATTAATATAAATTAAAAAATATATCTTTTAAACGTATAAGAGAAAATTTTAGAAAAGACTTAATTTTAAATGAGTTCTTGCTAATTGACCAGTTTTACCTATTAGGCACGACATATAGTATATAGTATATAGTATATATATATATATATATATATATATATATATATATATATATATATATATATATATATATATATATATATATCGTGCCTAATAGGTAAAACTTGCTATTTTGGCTTAAATATCGACGCTCTTTATGGCTAATAAGGCAACCGAAAGTTTGTGTATGCAATAATTTCGCAAAAATCATTCGAAACTTAGCGAAAAAAATATATTTCAATGTGTTTGTTTATTATTAAATTATTGTAAACTTATCTAAAATATATTTACTTGGATTAGGCTAAATTAAATTGCGCTTGTTAAAATAAGGTTATGTACGTTTTCTAAGGTTCTTTTGGTACAAAATTATTAATTTTTACATTAACATTAAATTTTAGAAAGGTCTTAATTTTAAGTAAGTTCTTGCTAATTGACCAGTTTTACCTATTCGGCACGACACACACATTTCGACCTGCATCTGAGACTATCTTCAGTAGAAAGTCGAAAAAAAAAGACAAATATATTTTCCTTATTTATATCCCTGTGTGGGTTTCTACGCATCATTATCAACGTTCATTAACCATTTCTCCAAAAAATGTCACTTGAATCAGAACGTTATCGATACTGATCGATGGACACTGAGAAACGACTTGGACAAATAATTAAATCCTCGTTATATAAAGGAATAGTCTAATTGTTACGTTCAACATGAATACACATAATCTATGCAGTACTAACCATGACAGTGAATTAGTTTCATTCCGATCAGGGCAATAGTTTTTTTAGTTTTTTTTATTTTTTAAATCTCTAAATTTCGTGTTCGTTACAAAAGACTGTTTGCATAAAGTTGCACATTTTGGCATTAATCAAACATGCAACTCGTACATCCCGATTCCCAATTTATATTTGAAATGATTTTCAACATATGGTTAATGTTAACCATTGGAAAAATATATATATATACTATATCCATATCCTCGCGCTCTAGGGAAAAATGGATTCATAAGTTATCGTTCACAATTACGATTTTTTTTCATGTTGGTGCAGTAGTGTTTGACAAATATTTTTCTCTCTCTCTCTCTCTCTCTCTCTCTCTCTCTCTCTCTCTCTCTCTCTCTCTCTCTCGGTTATGTTAAGATTTCCTACTTTTATTTACAAGCTGGGAGTTGCTACCTATCTCACCTTATTTTGAAGTTGGAGTCATCTGTGGGCCAGTGACTTTTAGTCACCTGACTTATTTCTTAGATGGCATTATGCTGTACGAACATGTTCCAGACTCTAACCATCCTAGAAATAAATGATCTCAGTTGAAGTGATGTTCTTGAGAAGGGTACAACCAGACTGTTGTTGCTGTTTGGTGCTTGTTGTGTAACTATCACTGTCAGCGAAGTGGAGCCAAGTGTGGTACTGGTCTTGTGCATAACAGTAGGGCCACCCACATACCTCCGATGCTGAAGGCTCTGTTGCAATGACAGATCTGTCCAGGCCGGGTCAAGACGAGTGATGAATTGTCTTGCTCTGTTTCCTACTCTGTCAAGAAGTAGATGAGGAGGGGGCAAGGCAGACCTAGAATATAGAGCACACAAGGTGTGAATGGACTTTTGCCTAGTACAGAGTCTTGCAGCCTCTACTCTCGAGCAGATGTGAGATACGTCTAAGTGCTATTAGCTTCTTCGCAGCCTTTTTTGCAAGATTTACAATGTGGTTCTTCATAGTCATTTCGGAATCACATTTCACCTCAAGGATGTCAGCTTCATCCCCGGGTGCCAACACTCTCCCATTCATTCTTACTACTGCTCTAGTATTACCATCATGGTGCATAGAGACCATCCTCATTTGTGCCTTCTCAGAAGCAAATGTAACCTGCTATAGTTTTCCCAAGGCTTGTATAGCTGTAATGTCTCTTTCTCTCTATCTCTAAACGGACAATTAAAGTAAATAGAGGTGTATTAACCAGTTTCTTCTCATGTTTTTCTACGTAAGTTGCACAGAAGCAACATCAGCGATAACAGGAACATCAGCGTAAACAGAAGGAACAGCAGTAATAACAGAAGCACAAAAAAATCAGGAGCGTCACCACGAACAACAGCTAAAACAGCATCACCGAAAACATCTGTGGCCGTAGGAACAAAAGAAGACGCTGTAACAGCAGCACAAGGAATAACCACAACGAAAGAAGCTGCAGAAGCAATGATTGCAAGGAGGATACCAACAACAGAGACAGGAACAGCGCCAGCATCCCTGCCTAGATCACAAGCTGAGAGATGCTCGCAACACCTTCACGATCAAAGGGAAATTCTTGTGTAAGAAGATTTTGAAAGGCCGAGTTAAAGGAGCTGAAATCGAGGCTTTCATCCACACAAGTTTTGACACTCGAATGTTTTTCTAGTGTGCCTTTTTCGAGCTCTTAGCTTGATTAAAATTGCACAGAACTGAGAAAAATAATGGTTTAAATTATCTTCAATGAGGAACCTTTGATTAATTAGATTTTTAGAGTAAAGACAAGTGAATGTAAGTCAGGTCATTCTCTCGGGATCTCATAACGTGGCTAACATGGCAGCCGGGCCATGACCTCATAGTTCTTTTACCCAACTCAAAATCTCTAAGTAAATGGTTTTTAGAAAGGTAATGTTTCATGCAGTACGCGTGGGCATTTTGGGGTCAACGCAAAGTCACTGAAAACGGAATGCTGAACTAGCAGAGCATATGTTGAAAAATGTCTGTAAATAAACAAGTGTTTTAGAGATGGACCTGGTCCCTTTGATGTTAAGTGCTGTATCACGGTAACGTAGCACTTTAGAAAGAAAAAAACACGTTACAAAACGTGGTTTCATTGAGACAACGTTTCGCTCTATGTAGAAGCTTATAAAGTCCTAATTTTATCAAGCCAAGAACTTGATAAAGTTCTCTACAGGGCGAAACGTTGTCACCAAAATGCTTGTTCGGCAGTACGTCGTATAAATCCGATTCAACACTTTGTAGACAGACGCAGCCAATATGGTAGCTGAGTGAGGGAAATGGTCAAGTCCTTACTAAAGTGAAGGGGAAAAGCGTAGTGAGTGTTTCAAAGGTTAGTGTTGGTGGTTCAACGAGAGGGGAGGGAGATGAATGCAGTCTCAATTGATCAGACACGATAAAATGGGACGTGAAAGCACACCCGGTGGAGTCAGTTCAACGTGAAGGGTTGTGATCTGACGTTGACTGATCAGTTGTGAGATAAGATAACTGTGCGTAGAATAATCGGATGTAAGATGATCAAGTATTGTGTGATCAGTGTGAATGATAAGGTATAGAGAAAGTATAGTGCGATCAGGTACAGTGTTGCATAGAGATATCAGGTATAAGTGTGATTACGGAGCGATCAGATAGTGTGATCATACAGTCGAATTAATGATCACATATTGTGTGATGAATTATAGTGTAAGCATAGAGTTAAAAGGTAGTGTTATCATGGTGATAATGTAGTATCATCTCAGTGATAGTGTCATCTCAGAAACAAGTGTCATCTCAGTGATAAGGTAGTGTCATCTGAGAGATCAGTCTTATGTACGGGATTCTATCAAAATCCTTAACGAAATCCAAATAAATAACAACGTATCCGTTACCATGGACCACCGCCTGAAAAGTCCTACTGAAGGAGGCTAGTTAATTCGAGAGGCAAGACCCTTGTTTACGTGACCCCCGTAAACTACACAACCTCTACGACCGAAGTCACAAAAAAATACAATCAGACAATAATACACTGCGTGCAATATATGCAGCTGACCCTGTCTAAGTATCCATGGGAATTGGGCATCACTTTGTTCTTGTTTACCAAAGCCAACATTTATTCTCCTCTATTCTCCTATCCAAATCAAATTGGGGGACAAGACGCCTTATCCCTCAGCCTGCTTTATACTTGCATTGCTCTCTTATTCCAGTATGAACTACGGTTAAATATTTTAGGTTATATCTTAAAGCGTCGAATGTCTTGACAGTCGCAGTTCATCTCACTAAAACCAACTTGTTTTACTCTACTGAACTTTCATACAACTTGAGTATTTTACTTGGGGAACGGACAGACAAAAATGCCATATATTTCATGGAGCCCCAGATCCGTCCAGTGTAGACCAAGTGTACATCGATCCTGACAAATGTAACTGGAGGCTGCCCACGTTGATCACCGTCAGAATTTTAGCAATGGTTGGTTTTTGCTCGAGGGAAGGATTACATTGATGTTGAAGAATGAGACACTTGTGCAACATTTGGGAATGTTTATTGAGGAAACGTTTCGCCAGTCAGTGTTTCCTTCAGTTTAATACAGAGAAGAATGGTGGAATACGAGGAGGAGTTTGAGAAAATCGACTCCAGGCTGAGGGACTGATTACCTCAAACTCCTTCTCACCTTCTATCGTCCTTCTCTGTATTTGACTGAAGTCACTGGCTGGCGAAACGTTTCCTCAATAAAATTTCCCCAAATGTTACACAATATCTCATTCTTCAACTTGTCCGTTTTCTAAGATATTTACATCACATTGATTTTAGAATGTGTAAATTTGTTTGTAAATTTTAATCAACAAATTGGTTTCTAGGTAACTGAAGAATGGTCTTTTTAATTGACTAGAACACTTAAATACTAGTGCATCTTAGCTAAATTTTTGTCTGTGTTGGAGGCAATTTCCCATTTTCATTGAATAAATTGGAAAAATTGAAAGTGTTTCTCATACAATGAATTACGAATGCCTCATCCGATCGGCTTCAAACCTCTCAACGGTTGGCGTATTTTGACACACTGACTTAAAACTTTCAAAGCTGGTATGGCTTAATGGAAGGTTTCAATTGCTTTCCGGTCTCGTAGGTGACAATTTGGCTTTTTTATTGAAAAAAAATGGGATACCAATTTCCATGACATAATTGGAGAATGACTCTTCAGATCGGCTTCAAATCATCAGTGGTGATATTTAACGTCGTTAGCAACTCGCATTGTATTTATTATTTATTTTGTTGTAGGTAGATAGAAGAGCACTTCTGGGATACATGAGGAAGAACTAAACTTGCAGGGAATTAAACACAGCTTCGGGAGTGATAGATAAGGTTTGATCCGAAGAGGAGGAAGACAGTTCTAATACTTTAGATATCAAGGATCTCGTCTACGTGAAGGTAGAAACATTAGTATCAAAATATCCCAATGTTAATTCGGTGATACAGTTGACTTCCAAAGAGACATAAAAGGAGACACAACACGCTGCTTGCAAAATATTTTAGATAGACGAAAGGAACACAAACGCGCCAGTAAACTGAAGTTCAAAGCTTGCAAAGTCAACCGGAAGGTTAAAAGTACGTGATTTCACAGACACGTTAAACTGGTGAAGGTACAACGACTGTTGCTGGTGTGCTGTTGACATATTCTCCTTTCTGGCTCTCAGTATCACTTGACAAAAGAGAAAGCTCGGTATCATTCGGCAAAAGATAAAGCTAACTCTTTCTCTCCTCTACATACATCATAAAATAGACACACACACACTCCCTTACTCTCCCCTTCCCTCTTCTATTTCACTCCCCTCCGGTTCCTTTAGCTCCCTCCACTTCATCTTTTCCAGACCTTTTATCTTCTCGCTCTTCCCTTCTGTGCTTCCTCCCACTTCTATCTTCCCCTTCTCTACCTCACCTCCCCTTCTTCCATCAATGTGTATATATATATACACACACACATAGAGAGAGAGACATACTCAGACACAGACAGACAGAAAGAGGTCTCACTTGTACCAAAAACTAGTGTTGTATGCTGCAAGAGTTCTCTAGGGAGCCATGTCACATACCTGGAGACTTTCATGACAGTAAATCAGCCTAACCTCACCAATTCGCTGACGCTGGGAATTACAGGGCTGAGGACTAAGGAAGATGTGCGAGAAGTTTGGAGCAGAATTTAGATTAGCTGAGGGGAAAAAATAAAATTTGTGAGTAGTGTATAAATTATTTCCTTAACGGACCAAAAAAAAATATTAATAAAAAAGGTACTTTTGCGTAGCTGATGAGGTCAGTCAGAGCAACATTTACGTGGCAGTTGTGGTCGATCTCTTGATTGTAGGTGATGGTTGTGAATAAGATTTGGTCGAACACACACGCATATTGGTGCTCTAATGAAGGTCACTGAAGTAAACAAAACCTTGAAGTCCGAGGGAGAATATAATACAACTTTAATAATCTGGATGATGCAGAAGGCGGATACAATTATCAATATTAGAATATTATCACGAAAGTTACTTAGAAATTTCATTGATTATAAATATACATACATACATATACACATATATATGCATACATATATATACACACTCAGATGAATCACAGGGATGTTAGGAAGTATTTCTTCAATCACAGAGTGGTCGGGAAGTGGAATAGCTTAGGAAGTGATGTAGTGGAGGCAGGCTCCATACATAGCTTTAAGAAGAGGTATGATAAAGCTCATGGCGCAGGGAGAGTGACCCAGTAGCGGCCAGTGAAGAGGCGGAGCCAGGAGCTGTGACTCGACCCCTGCAACCACAACTAGGTGAGTACAACTAGGTGAGTACATATATACATCCATACATATGTATACACACACACACAATATGAGGAAGGAGCTTGGTGTTTCTAGTATTAGTGATAGGAATATTGAGAATAACACAGTGAATGTTAAGAAATTAACCAGATGCTGTCACTACAAATGTTGCTAAATGTCTATAAGTAAATAACTACATATCTAAATGGGTTGTGAAAACATACAATTACATTAAGCTCTGTAACCCGTACAAACTGTATCGCTGTAGAAAAAAACAATTCATCCCTCCATGAAAGGTGAAGTAATTAATGCTACATATGTGAAAGTCCATCCCAAAAGCTCGTCACTAGTAATCCCTTCCTTAAATCACCTGCAAAGGGTGATTTAAGGAAGAACTTTCTCATTTAACTGCTGGTAATATATCACCCATTATATTCATTAGATGTAAGCAGGGGTCTTCTGGCAAGCCTGCACCTCCCAGTAGACTCCTGTTACTTAAATAAGAACTATAGTAACCATGTTGAGTTGGGCATAAAGAATAACAGCTGGGCATTTACCGTGTGAGCTGAAAAGTTTGCCATCCTAATGTCACTAAAGTTAACTTATGACATTGAGCTTGACTCTGATTATAACTAATTCTATGTCATTAATGAGGACACTTGACTCACATAATGACACTTAACAACATGCTCAGTGGAGAAGCCAGGTATAGATTCTCAAAAATCAAAGAAAAATAAATTAATGTAATTTTTTATGGATTCCATCACACACTGAATTACTCTATAATGAAGTTGATAAATTGGCCAAATGAACCAGAAGGAAAATGTAGAGTATAACTTTGGTATACATGTCTAGTATTAGGAATAATATTAGCAGAGAAGTAAATAATGAAAGTGGATGCCATAGAAATGCTATTAAAAGCCTGAGTAGATCTATGACCCTCTATGATAACATGAACGTAGTTAAGCATGTCTACTGATGTAGTAGCCAGGCTTAGGCTTGGTTATCAGTATTTCTGGCAATTTGGCAGACACACACATGATCAAACTAAATGAAAATAATGTCAGCCTTATTGGCACTTGAGCACTATGTGCTTCACTGTGATTTCTTGAGGAATATTAAAACAGTACAATAGCTTATTTCATACGTCAAGGTATCTTATTAACGAAAATAAGCAGCTAGACATATTAAACAAATATTCTAAATTTGCTTGCAACAGATAAGATAACTGTAACTATAAATCCAGATATAATCCTGTTAACCCTTTAGGAGCCTAGTTCCTAGGCCTTTTGTGTATTCAAATGCTCTTGCACTATTGTCGTCCACAGGATGGTTATGGGCTGCACAGTAAATTAGCCGCTTCGTAGGCAAAATCTAATCCAATATAAAATCACAGGTTCTCTCTCTCACACACACACACATGACGGACGGGATAGACTCAGAAGTGTCCCTGTTTGCAGATGATGTGAAGTTAATGAGGAGAATTAAATCAGATGAGGATCAGGCAGGACTTCAAAGAGACCTGGACAGGCTGGACACCTGGTCCAGCAACTGGCTACACGAGTTTAACCCTGCTAAATGCAAATTCATGAAGAGCGGGGAAGGGCAAAGAAGACCGCAGACAGAGTATAGGCTAGGTGGCCAAAGACTGCAAACCTCACTCAAGGAGAAAGATCTTGGGGTGAGTATAACACCAAGCACGTCTCCGGAAGCACACATCAACCAGATAACTGTTGCAGCATATGGGCGCCTGGCAAACCTGAGAATAGCGCTCCGATACCTTAGTAAGGAATCGTTCAAGACACTGTACACCGTGTACGTCAGGCCCATACTAGAGTATGCAGCACCAGTTTGGAACCCATACCTGGTCAAGCACGTCAAGAAATTAGAGAAAGTGCAAAGGTTTGCGACAAGGTTAGTTCCAGAGCTAAGGAGAATGTCCTACGAAGAAAGGTTAAGGGAAATCGGCCTGACAACACTGGAGGACAGGAGGGTTAGAGGAGACATGATAACGACATACAAAATACTGCGTGGAATAGACAAGGTGGATAGAGACAAGATGTTCCAGAGAGGGGACACAGAAACAAGGGGTCACAATTGGAAGTTGAAGACTCAGATGAGTCAAAGGGATGTTAGGAAGTATTTCTTCAGTCATATAGTTGTCAGGAAGTGGAATAGTCTAGCAAGTGATGTAGTGGAGGCAGGAACCATACATAGCTTTAAGACGAGGTATGATAAAGCTCATGGAGCAGGGAGAGAGAGAGATGACCCAGTAGCGATCAGTGAAGAGGCGGGGTCAGGAGCTGAGTCTCGACCCCTGCAACCACAATTAGGTGAGTACACACACACACACACATACTGTGACTCGACCCCAGCAACCACAAATAGGTGAGTACACACACACACACACACCCACACAGTTAACATGCTATCTATACCAAGATAATACTCCGAAGGTAAAAATATCGCTGTGTTATTTACCTCGTGAGAGTATTTAAGTCTTCTCTCCACTTGTAGATGATACTCGTCACCAGCTGCCCCAAGATGGTGCTCGTCACCAGCTGCTCCTAGACGGTGCTCGTCACCAGCTGCCCCAAGACGGTGCTCTGGAAAAATCGTTGTAATTCCCCACTAGATGTCTTTACCTGTAAGGCGAAATTTAATCTGCCAGATGGAGGAGTAAAAGCTTAAAGCTGTATAATAGAATTTTATAGGTCAGATCTAAATCCGGAAGGTTTGTAAGTATAAAAACTAATAAAAGAGAGAGAGAAAGAGAGAGAATGAATAACGGAAGAGCTAAACGAACGAAATAACTTTGAAAGAAAAATGGAATGAGGCTGAGATGAAATGCGTCCTTATTTATTTATTTCTTATTTATTTGTTCAGATGAGTCAAAGGCATGTTAGAAAGTATTTCTTCAGTCACAGAGTTGTCAGGAAGTGGAATAGTCTAGCAAGTGACGTAGTGGAGGCAGGAACCATACATAGCTTTAAGACGAAGTATGATAAAGCTCATGGAGCAGGGAGAGAGAGGACCTAGTAGCGATCAGTGAAGAGGCGGGGCCAGGAGCTGAGTCTCGACCCCTGCATCCACAAATAGGCGAGTACAACTAGGAGAGTACACGCGCGCGCGCAAGCACACACACACATGGCCCAATTGTGGTATTGGGAAAGCAAATATGGAATTAGCTGACTGCTTTTACGAGAGCGTGGAGGTCTTTGAGACCTGCTGTGTTGCTGGTGCAAGACCGTGTCTGCAGTAAGATATCTCTTGTTTGATCAAATCTCTTGAGGGATGTCTGAGATGAGAGCAGACATCTTCAAGTCCCAATTAATGCTTTCTGACAAAAGAAAAAAGAAAAAAAAAAGAGAAAATATAAGAGTATTTAACACGAAGCTTTCAAGAATTCCAATTTCGTTATAAATGTTTTAGGCTCTATACTTTTTTTTATGTCGTTTTGAACAATTGTTATCCAGAAATTCACAGCGTTAATGGAATTCCAGCGAATGTTCCTACAGACTTCGGTTTCAGTTCCTGGTAAAAAGAATAATGTATATTTTCCATGAAACTCGAGTTCACACTTTTAAGTGTTTCCCCTTCACAGAATCGGCGAGATATACTATATATATACACGTGGATATTATTTTAGGTACGAAATTTAATATTTACTTTCCCAAGATGTGGGGAATGTTTTGAGCATCGTTAACTTAGACTCGTAGCCTACATCTGTTGAAAAAAAAATAGTCGAATTTCCCGGAAGATTAAAAGATAAAGGAAGACTTTTGACTGAAGAAACCTTAAAGATTCCTTATGAAAAAAAAAATCTTGTGGCCTTTTATTTTAATAAGAAAGAAAAGAGAGTGGATGTGCAAGTATATGCCGACTTGTATGGATGCGAAGATACAATATGTAGAACAAGCTTTTATTGGACCAAAAGCTCCACCCTGAGCGGAATGTTGTCCCAAAGTTGAGTATTTTGCGTCCCAATTCCTTCTCTGGGAAAGACACACTAATGGAAAATGTGTTAACATAATAAAGTATAGATCTTTATTATATGTGAAAACAAAATCTAGCTTCATTTTTCTGTTAGTTTCACAGGGATAACAAATAAATAATATAGTTCTACATGATATATTCTTATATGCTGTATATGTTTCACTGTAATACAGAAAGCAGTGCATTATCCTTTTTACTGGCACGATAACAAAGCTAATATTTTAATATATATATTGTTGCTGGTGTTCGTGATGTAGTGTTCGTGATGTTGCTAGTAAGTTGTATGATGATAGTGGTAAGTTGTGTAATGGTGCTGATATACTGGATGGTGGTGCTAGTAGGTTGTGATGTGGTGCTGGTAAGTTCTAGGTGAGAGCTTGTGCGATGTCGCTGGAGAGTCGTGAGGCGATGTTGTGTAATGGTGCTAGTGTGTTGAGTGGTGGTGATGCAAGTAGGTTGTAGCTGGTAGGTTGTGGTGGTGGTGCTGGTAGGCTGTAGTAGTGGTACTGGTAAGTTTTTGAGGGCGCTGGTAAGTGCTAAGGTATATGCTTTTAACATTAATGCTTGTTCATGGTGATAAGTAACAGCGTTCTGGCGTTTAGGTCTGGAATTCTTATTCTGAGGTAACTAACTGTTGGGTTCTACCCGAGACGGAATTAGTTTTAAGATGTAGCATTTAACCAGTTCTAGAATTCTAAGATATTTAATAACTTCAAAAGTACTCACTGACAACATACCCAGGTAGGAGGCAGATAATAAACGAGTGTTTTTTTTTTTTTATCAAGGAGGGTATGGGGCAGGTAATGGGAGAGGAGTGTACTTTTTATCCTGGCTGGGCAGTATGCAGCTAGGATATTCTATATGGTAGTTAAATGAGAACAAAAGCTAGGTGTATTTCCCTGTCATATTCCATCACACGGAATGGGTAACATGCATGGGGTAATGAGTGGATGTGAAGGAGAAGGGGTGACTGGGAGGTGTAGTGCTGTGTGTAGATGATGAAATGAATAAGGGGAGAGATGAAATATCGTGATAATAAATAGGGAGACAGGAGAAATGAGAGGATAAATGGACAATAATCGACAATAAACGAGGGAGACAAGGCTATAGAAGTAATGAGGACGTAGAGGAGGTGATATTTTATGAAGAAGAACGAGAGAAGCAGGGAAAAAAATGTCGTGAGGGAAAAGGGAGTAGGATACACACAGTGGCAGGCCAGTAATAAATAACACACACTGATTAAACTGGGGATAAGAATAATGGACAATAAGAGTATCAATGAAATAATTTAATAATGAAATGAAGAGGGTTGCTGTTTCATTGTCCACTAAGATCATATGACTTGACCAAACCTGGAACTCAGGAGAACTGCACCAGAAATTATCCTAATATTACTAGTGTAATATATATTATTATATACTAATTCACATGACTTATTCCTCAATAGGTAGAAGTATGAAGTACTGTAATGTCCCAGATGTCTTGCACCCGTGTTAAACAAATACAGTGGACCCTCGGTTTTCGTTCACCTCCAAACTCGAACAATTATGTAAGTGTATTTTCGTAAGTGCTTTTGTAAGTGTATTTTTGGGGGTCTGAAATGACTAATCTAATTTACATTTGTTCTTATGGGAACAAATTCGTTCGGTAACGGCACTCAAACAGCATTCTGGAAAGAATTTTCAACGAAAACCGAGGGTCCATTGTATACTCAAAAAAGCGAGGAAGGTAGGATGGCGGTAATGTTCACATGTGTGGTATTAAGACAGCCATGCAAAGCTTTATTAGGCCATAATTTGGAAAATAAATTCACAGAGCGAAGCTTTGTCGGTAATAAAAGTTTGCTCACCCCAATTGTCTTTCTACTAGGAAAGCACAGATACTTTTGATGATCTAGTGAAAAACCATAAAGACTGTTAAAATAACATATACTTAGAGAGCAAAAAACCGTCATAGAATCGCACACAGATATAACAGTTTACATAGCAGTAAGAGATGAGATATATTAAATGAATTAATAACATTTGTGGTGAGGCCTTAGGATCGAATCCCTGTAATATTTTTATACGTTCTCGACTTCGTAGAATCTGGTTCCAGTTAGTCACAAACCAGGAGGTTACCTGCCACAACTCCAGGTCCAGGCCAACCCGATGGCTTACCTTCTTTATTATTGTGAATCCCTAGTTTATCACAATTAAAACTGACTCAAACATAGCTAGTTGTAAGGTACTTATTGAGGTTATAAAACATATCTATTTTTTTACAATGAGAATATTCAGATGGCTTCAGGAAGAAATTCAAATATTTTTACTTGAAACCTTTTTATCCACTTCTCCGAGGCTAAGGGTCCCACAATTTGCACAGGAGGCGGACCCCATTCTATATAAATATTATATATATATATATATATATATATATATATATATATATATATATATATATATATATATATATATATATATATATATTATATATATATAAAACAACACTATGAAAATAGAAATTCAAGTGTGACTACTCACATTATCATAGTTCCTTGATAATGTGAGTAGTCACGAAAGCGCTTGAATTCTTCTATTTTTCATAGTGGTTGTTTTGCATATTTTGATATCACCTGTTTACTGTGATCTTTTTGCATATATATATATATATATATATATATATATATATATATATATATATATATATATATATATATATATATAGCAATGAAATCACGAAACAAGTGATTTTGAATCATTTATCAAACTGCGGCAGGCCAGGGCTCGACCCTACGACACATTGTCCCGCCTCAAGAGACAACACAACGTACCCTATCACCTTACCACTGAGCCAGCGATCCTACAAAGATCACGCATCCAGCAGAGCTAGATGTTTTTCTCGTGATCCGAGGACACTCGTGGCAGTGGTATCTCAAGGATTAATTTCAGCCTCCTCCTGTTTGAATACCCGCCTCAACAAGCATCACGAAACAAGAAGTGATGCGTGATCTTTGTAGGATCACTGGCTCAGTGGTAAGGTGACATGGTACGTTGTGTTGTCTCTTCAGGCGGGACAATGTGTCGTAGGGTCGAGCCCTGGCCTGCCGCAGACGGAAACAGTATAGAAAGAGACTATTTCGATGTCCGGTTGAGATCTTGTGTGTATCACACGCACCAACGTCGTGGCTGACAAGGCCATCAAGACAGAGCAGCGGGCGCAATCATTTCTAGAAACCATAGGTCAGCAGCAGGCAGATATTTACACATACTCAAGTGCTTAGCATGCATATTATCATTATATTAATTGGAAAACGACAAGTGCGAAAGGGCCATACAAGACTGGAAGAAGTGGGAGGTAATTCGATTTGATCCATGGAAGAGGAGGGTAGTTATAATTCCTTGGTTAAAGAACCCCTCAACAGCATTTGGGTTAATTCACAGAGATGAAGATAGTTGATTCCTCGATCATCTTCTTCGAACGTTTAAAATCTCGTTGTGGAGAATTTCCCAGGAGTGTATAATCCCTTTCTCCAAAATTATTGTCAAGAAGCAGTGACCACCTTATCAATGTCCTTTTTGACCGCTGCTGGTATCTTCTGCTGGAACCTGCTGCTGGAACCTGCTGCTGGAACCTGCTGCTGGTACCTGCTGCTGGTACCTGCTGCTGGTACCTGCTGCGGTCATCGCCCACGAGACAGATATTACCCGAAGAACAAAAAAGGCACAATGCCATAACTGTAACATTACACAAATATCCCTCTCACATGAGAGAGAAAAGCTATGGCGACGCTTCGGTCCTGGACCATTCACAAGTCACACTTTTCTTCCCATCGTCCATGTCCACCTCGCGTATATATACTGGCTCACTCATTCTCTTCTGTCAGTATGACTTGTAAATGGTCAAGTCGGGCCGAAACGTCGTCATGGCTTTTCTCTCTCCTGTATGCGGGTTATTTGTGTAGATATTACCCGAATTATGACCAACTTAAAACAGGTTCGGGGAGTTACTAGATGTTTCATCCCAGTTCTTTTCCATTCATTATCTTTTTTTCTTTCTATCTTATAACGTCTTTCTTAGTGTTGTGTATAACTGGATTTATATTCCCTAATTATTTGTATCAATAAACTGTATTTTCTGTGAAGGAATAGTAAACTTCTCTAATTCAAACTGTTCTTTCTCCCAACAGACTGTTCAGCTACGCAGCTAATTTTTCAGTCACTCATCTTAGTACTGGAACAAATCTGACTGCTGGAACACAGCAATGGTTTTAAATTTAAAGTCAAATGATTTTCTCACAACGAAGAGAAATATTTTTTTCAAATTAATAGAGTGGTAAATATACGGAATATATTTCTCGGAGTATTTAAGAATAACAGCCTATATGTATTGAAAAAAATTAAATAAATTATTTTCTATAAATTCCTTGACTCTCTGACTCTTCAGTCATCCATATCATTACATTCCTGGTGCCTTTTTGGTCATCCATATCATTACATTCCTGGTGAAGTACCAAACTCGTACCAGTCATACAAAGCCTGGGGAAATGAGAGGTAATTTTCTTTGATCCATGAAAAGAGGTGATTACTTCCAATTGTTTGAATAAAGAGAAGCCCTTTAGAGTCAATAGGGCAAACCATCATACATCAATAACTAAGGGGCGTTCCTGTCTTACGAATTTACTAACTTTTTTCACTAAGGTGTTTGAGGAGGTAGATCATGGTAATGAATATGATATTGTGTATATGGACTTCAGTAAGGCTTTCGATAAAGTTCCACATCAGAGGCTACTGAGGAAACTTAAGGCACACGGAATAGCAGGAGAAATTTTTTCCTGGGTAGAGGCATGGTTGACAAATAGGCGGCAGAGAGTTTGCATAAATGGAGAGAAATCAGAATGGGGGCGCGTCTCAAGCGGTGTTCCACAGGGGTCAGTTTTGGGCCCCCTGTTGTTTACAATTTACATAAACGACATAGATGAGGGAATAAATAGTAACATAAGTAAATTTGCTGATGACACCAAAATAGGTCGTCAAATTCATTCAAATGAGGACATTAGAGCACTCCAGGATGATTTGAATAGACTGATGCAGTGGTCGGAGAAGTGGCAGATGCAGTTTAATGTAAACAAATGCAAAGTTCTAAATGTTGGGCAGGACAATAACCATGCCACATATAAGCTGAATAATGTAGATCTTATTACTTGTGATTGCGAGAAGGATTTAGGAGTTCTGGTTAGTAGTAATCTGAAGCCAAGACAACAGTGCATAAGTGTTCGCAATAAAGCTAACAGAATCCTTGGCTTCATATCAAGAAGTATAAATAATAGAAGTCCTCAGGTTGTTCTACAACTCTATATATCTTTGGTTAGGCCTCATTTAGATTATGCTGCACAGTTCTGGTCACCGTATTACAGAATGGATATAAATGCACTGGAAAACGTACAAAGGAGGATGACAAAGTTGATCCCATGTATCAGAAATCTTCCCTATGAGGATAGACTGAGGGCCCTGAATCTGCACTCTAGAAAGGCGTAGAATTAGGGGGGATATGATTGAGGTGTATAAATGGAAAACAGGAATAAATAAAGGGATGTAAATAGCGTGCTGAAAATATCCAGCCAAGACAGGACTCGCAGCAATGGTTTCAAGTTGGAAAAGTTCAGATTCAGGAAGGATATAGGAAAGCACTGGTTTGGTAATAGAGTTGTGGATGAGTGGAACAAACTCCCGAGTACCGTCATAGATGCTAAGACGTTGTGTAGTTTTAAAAATAGGTTAGATAAATACATGGGTGGGTGTGGATGGGTGTGAATTTGGACCTGACTAGCTTGTATTACCAGGTCAGTAGCTGTACTAATTCCTTAAGTGGAAGTGACCTGACCAGGTGGTCGGCTGACCAGGTGGTCAACTAGACAATTATATGAGTGGGTGCGGTTGGGTGTGAGTTGGTCCTGACTAGCCTGTGCTAGGTCAGATGCAGTGTTCCCTCCTTAAGTGAATGTAACCTGACCTGGCTGGGTCGGGGCTTAAGCCGTTGGAGATTTGGACCTGCCTCGCATGGGCCAGTAGGCCTGCTGCAGTGTTCCTTCTTTCTTATGTTCTTATGTTCTTATGTTTGGAGTGAAACTCAATCTGTTTGATTGCCTTTATATAGTGTGATTTTTTAAAATCACAGCGGCCGTCATGCTTCCAGATAGGATGACCCAAAGAGGAAAAAAAAAATCAATATCATTTAACAATTGTTGTCTTGTCATAATGTTAAGACATGACAACTGAAGTGACTATCCGAGAACCAATAACTCCGCCTCTCCTTCAGAGTGCTGGCGCTCTAATTCTCACCACCAGGAGTCCAGCTCAGCCAACCCAGGCCTCGGGACTAGGCACATTGTAAGGGACTTACCCTCTCCTCTTGCCCCTTTACCGAAAAAATGACTCACATTTACAAGGTGCCGAATCCTTTATTGAAAAAAAATAGATGCAACAAATTTATCTTGCTGACTTATAAATAATTTCAGACTGAGATGTCAAAAAATAAAATATATAGCAAATAAACTACCACCAGTGTAAATAATTATTTAAGAAAATAAATGGACACAACAGTAAACTTGAAATCCGTAACATGTAAAAAATCACAGTTATATA
This sequence comes from Cherax destructor, assembly GCA_009830355.1. Taxonomy (NCBI): domain Eukaryota; kingdom Metazoa; phylum Arthropoda; class Malacostraca; order Decapoda; family Parastacidae; genus Cherax; species Cherax destructor. The sequence goes on along the minus strand of WNWK01000087.1, from coordinate 690,379 downwards.
ACAGCAAACTTGTAAATTGTTTAACAACTATTCAAATCGCATTCTTCAGGGATTTACGGCTAGCAAACAAATCAATAATGCCATTAAAATAAGATTTTCTATTGCTAAATAAGCTTCCATTGCCAAAACACCTCAACTGGTTAGTTGCCACTGACACATAATTGATCTCAACACATTTTTTTTTCACTTTATCCAGAGCACGTAAAGAGCGTTTTGCCTCTGCACGTGTAATTGAAAGCTTGCACGATAATCAGGGTGCAATGCATACGTTTGGAAATATAGCGTTTATATTTAAATGATACAAACTGTTATGTGATTGAAAGGGAGTAATTCTTTTTCAGACTTACTAAACGAATACGTTTTAAATGCTACAATTCCTCTACTAGATCCTCGGACACATCTAGGCTATATTTATTACATAGATTTCCAGCTTTTTTCTTTTAAATTAATGGCACTCATTACCGCGCATTTCCACAAAATACTGAAATTTGACGCCAGTTCTTACTGTCTGTTATCGCCTTGTCATGTTCACAAGAACACTGCAAACTTTATTTATCAATTGTTTTCTTAAACTCGTATGTACCATTTTCTCGATATTTATTTCCTCTGCGAATCTCTATCTACATTTTTAACACTGAAGCTGCTATAAAAATATTTTCGGCAACTGACACTTATAAAATTACATCTCAGTTACTTCATAAACAAGATCTTCTCTAAGGCTTACTAAATTATTAACCTCTTTGTCTCTTGTTGAACTTCTGCCTTTAAGACATTTGTTTCTATGGTTTTACTGACTCTCTCAACATTTAAGTGAAACTGAAGCCACGAGAAAGCACTCAACTAATTTCACATAGAATAGAAATCCACAAAGATAAGCAGCAAGTATTCTGACACAATCATGGCCGACCAACTTCTCAGAATTTATACCGGGAGCGACCTGTAACAATAATAATATAACCAAACTAAGCACTGAACACGACAGAGCCATGAAGCGATGCTGGGAGAGATGTGCTAGAGTAGGAATATGCGGACGTTAGGAGGGAGTGAGGGGCAGGAGTGTGCAGTAGTGGCTTAGTGAGGGGTAGAGGAGAGTGCAACAAGTAGATAAAAATCAAAGTTATGCAATAAGTTAGTTTCTGTCAAAAGTCAAAGTCTCTGCATCAAAGGTGGGACTTTTAGCAAAGAGGTTAGTTATATTAAGAGCGTTGGGGCGGTAGAGACGCCACAAGTGATTTCTTCGTGCCCGCTGATAGACAGATATGGTGAACTGCCAATGCAAAATAATAGTTCTCGCAACGCAGTGCTGGGCGTTTTTGTATACAGTGTCCGTGAGTGAGACGCTTGTGGCCGATATGTAGGCAGAAGAGCGCAGTCTTTATTCCAAAACGTTTTGCCTACACAGTACATCTCCCTAACCTGTAGTGTGCCGTTGATTCTTTTTCATGTGTTAGCAGTTTTCTCATGGCTCAGGCCATTCCACCTTCATGATATTCATAATTCTCGAGGTGCCTGTTGGGACCTCGGGAAACTTTTGACATTAGTAATTTAATGAGTTATTAATTAATACTAGTTATTTTAACTTGGTATGACAGTATTTATGTGTTAAGCATTTATGTTCTTTGTTAATTTTATCCTTTTTGCTGCGTGTTGTATATATATAATATTTTATGTCTGTGAGTGTCCTTGTCACAGGTACCTACAAACCCAAACCTGAGCCTCACTCTCCACCTACACTCTCTTTAATGCTATTACTAAAGTAACGTATTACTTATTCCACATATTTGCAACATCTGCCACATTGCTGCTCTGTCCACATGCTTTTTATAATCCACAAATGTGACGAACACTCTCTTATCCTAACTATTATTAACTTACATGTGTTAATGGTAACATTTGGTCTACACGCTCCCTACCCTTCTTAAATGAATAAGACGCATATTGATGAATAAGACGCATATTGATGAATAAGACGCATGTTGATGAATAAGGAGCATGTGCAACACCTGGACATCTTTATTTATGAGTCGTATCACCAATCAAGTGACTTTTCGGATCAATACAAAGACTGTACTGAAGACGGTGGAAGTTGAGAGGTAATTTTGAGGTGTTAGTCCTTGAACCCTGATAGGTGATGGTCAGTTCATAAGCCTGACAGATAACTCCGATACCTCCACTTCGATACCTCCACTTCTCCGATACCTCCACTTCTACGATACCTCCACTTCTACGATACCTACACTTCTACGATACCTCCACTTCTCCTATACCTACACTTCTACGATACCTCCACTCCGATACCTACACTTCTACGATACCTCCATTTCTACGATACCTACAATTCTACGATACCTCCACTTCTGCGATACCTCCACTTCTATGATACCTCCACTACGACACCTCCACTTCTACGATACCTCCACTACGATACCTCCACTTCTACGATACCTCCACTTCTACGATACCTCCACTTCTAGCTTTCTCACCTTATCTCTCTCAAAACTCTTTTTTTTTTCTTGGCAAAATTTGCTAAGGAAAACTCATTCTCTCACCTATTCTCAATTTTGTTTGCACTTCAACACCTCTGAAACTCCTTTTACACTCCATGTATACTGTTTTCCATGTATAATTTTTACATTGTAAAAACTTCTCGCAAACTAACCCTTATCTAAATGTATACGTCAACATTCTATCAATCATCATTCTTCCCACCTGAACCTACCATCACTTACTAACAATTCTTTCTTGATCAAACCAGCACCGCCTCTTTCAGTCAATACCTGGAGTTTACCTGGAGAGAATTCCAGGGGTCAACGCCCCTGCGGCCCGGTCTGTGACCAGGCCTCCTAACACATCTAGTTGATCTCGTTACCTGCACTCTC
>WNWK01000086.1:801712-877445 GCA_009830355.1 Cherax destructor | reverse complement strand
GGGTGAAATTCTGACCTTGAAAATGTGCAGAGAACCTTCACCGCACGCATAAGTGGATAAACCCCCCAACTACTGGGAACGCTTGAATTTCCCTAAACCTGTACTCTCTAGAACGCAGGCGGGAAAATACATTATTATATACACATGGAAAATTCTCGAGGGCTTAGTACCAAACTTGCACACAAAAATCACTCCCTACGAAAGAAAAAAGACCGGCAGGCGATGTAACACCCCCCCAATGAAGAGCAGGGGTGCCACTAGCACGTTGAGGGACAACACAATAAGTGTGGGGGGCCCAAGATTGTTCAACTGCCTCCCAGCATACATCAGGGGGATTACCAACAAGCCCCTGGCTGTCTTCAAGCAGGCACTGGACAGGCCCCCAAGTCGGACCTGATCAGCCGGGCTGTGGTTCGTACTTTGGGACTGCGTGCGGCCGGCAGTAACAGCCTGGTTGATCAGGCTCTGTCCAACAAGAGGCCTGGTCACAGCCCGGGCCCGGGGGCTTGACCCCCGGAATTCTCCAGGTAGACTCCAGGTAGGCTCCATCTTTCCCCCCGTTCCTTTCTTCTAAGTCAGCCAGCGAGTTAAAGCCCTTAGATTTTTTTTTCTTTAGAGAAGAACCTATAATGTCCTTTTCCCTTCAGGAACTGGAGGCAACACTCTCTGCTTTCCGGGTCATCGGCAGCTGGGCCAGACGGCATACATATTCGTATGCTACAGCAATTTTTCATCAGTCTGCTCTTACTGTCCTCTTACGACTCTTTAATCTCATATGGTCGCAAAGGGGGTTCTTCCCCAGCTGTGGAAGCCCGCTATTGTTCTCCCTTTTCGAAAAACCAGGTGCTACGGGACGTGATCCCTCTCACTACCGTCCCATCGCTCTTACCAGTGCAGTTTGCAAGGTGATGGAACGTCTAGTTAATAGACGTTTGATGTGGTATTTAGAGACTCACAATAGTCTCTCCCCTAGTCAGTATGACCCCTTGCTGCGCTTGGATACGTATATTCGTAATGCCTTTGCGAATAACCATTCGGTTATCGCTATCTTTTTCGACCTTGAGAAGGCTTATGATACAACTTGGAGATATAATATCTTGGCCCAGGCCCACTCCTTAGGCCTTCGAGGCAACCTACCATTCTTTCTTAAGGCCTTCTTAACTGACAGACATTTCCGGGTCCGGGTTAGTAATGAACTCTCCCCGGAATTTGTCCAAGCTGAAGGTGTCCCCCAGGGATGTGTTCTGAGCACAACACTCTTTCTGCTTGCTATAAATAATCTGGCATCTGTTCTCCCATCCAATATTTGGTCATCGCTCTATGTGGATGACTTTGCTATAGCTTGTGCAGGTGCTGACTGTCACCTCATTGCAGTTTCCCTCCAGCATGCCATCAACCGGGTTTCTGATTGGGCCACCACTCACGGGTTTAAATTTTCTAGTGGCAAAACTCATCAAATTACGTTCACTAGACGTTCAGTGGTCTCTGATCATCCATTGTACCTATACGGCTCACGTATTCCAGAACGTGATACAGTCAGGTTTCTCGGCCTCCTGTTTGACCGTCGATTGTCCTGGAAACCTCACATTACCTCTCTGAAGGCGACTTGTCATAGCCGGCTGAACCTCCTAAAAACCCTCGCACATCTTTCGTGGGGGGCTGATTGTAGCACTCTCCTCCGCCTACATTCAGCCCTAATTTTATCGAAACTCGATTATGGTGACCAGATATATTCGGCGGCCTCCCCTGCTACTCTTTCCGGCCTTAATCCCATTCATCACCAGGGATTGCGTTTATGCCTTGGTGCATTTCGTTCTTCCCCGGTTGAGAGCCTCTATGTAGAAGCGAACATTCCCTCCTTGTCCGATCGTCGTGATGCACATTGCATTCGCTATTATGTTCGTTCCCATGACCTCCGCAATCCTTCCATGTATAGGATTGTTACAGATGTTAGTAGACGCTCTTTATTTGTTCGTCGCTCCTGCTTACTTCGTCCCTTTTCTCTTCGTCTACATTCACTCCTGTCTTCCCTTCAGCTACCACCTCTATATGTTCATGTGACGTCTCCCTTTCCCCTACCCCCTTGGGAAGTTCCTGTTGTCCGTGTCTGTTCTATTCCTCTACCTTGCGCGAAAGCCCGCCTACCTACGTCGGCTTCTCGCTCTTTTTTTCTAGACCACTTCCGCTCTCATTCCCATGCCATCGCAGTGTACACCGATGGTTCAAAGTCGTCTGACGGCGTCGGATTCGCAGCAGTGTTTCCGGACAGCGTCGTGCGAGGGCATCTATTACCCTCGGCTAGCATATTTACAGCTGAATTGTATGCCATTCTTGTGGCACTTATCCGTATTGCATCTATGCCTGTATCACCATTTGTGGTCGTTTCAGACTCCCTTAGTGCTTTACAGGCTATCCATAAAATTGATGCACCTCACCCCCTAGTTATTCGTATCCAACTTTGGTTATGCCGTATCTCTAGCAAGCACAAAGATATTGTTTTTTGTTGGGTCCCTGGTCATGTTGACGTACAGGGCAATGAACAGGCAGACACTGCTGCGCGGTCAGCAGTACATGACCTTCCAGTTTCATATAGAGGTGTTCCTTTTACGGACTATTTTGCGGTCATTGCTACCCAACTTCGCACCCATTGGCAACAACGCTGGTCTGTCCTGCTAAATAACAAACTTCATTCAATTAAACCGAGTATAGGTTTCTGGCCATCTTCTTGTCACCAATGTCGAGGTTGGGAGACTACTCTCTCCCGTCTTCGCATCGGCCACACTCGTCTTACTCACGGGTATCTCATGGAGAGGCTCCCTGCCCCTCTCTGTGAACATTGTCAGGTTCCAGTGTCTGTTCGACATATTCTGTTGGACTGTCCACTTTATCAACGAGCACGCAGAATTTACCTCCAACGGCGTCTTCGCTCTGCGGCCCTTTCTTTACCTTCCCTTCTTGCTGATGGACCCTCCTTTAATCCTGACTCTACCTGGAGTCTACCTGGAGAGAATTCCAGGGGTCAACTCCCCCGCGGCCCGGTCTGTGACCAGGCCTCTTGTTGGACCAGAGCCTGATCAACCAGGCTGTTACTGCTGGCCGCACGCAGTCCAACGTACGAACCACAGCCCGGCTGATCAGGTACCGACTTGAGGTGCCTGTCCAGTGCCTGCTTGAAGACAGCCAGGGGCTTGTTGGTAATCCCCCTAATGTATGCTGGGAGGCAGTTGAACAATCTTGGGCCCCTCACACTTATTGTGTTGTCCCTCAACGTGCTAGTGGCACCCCTGCTCTTCATTGGGGGGATGTTACATCGCCTGCCGAGTCTTTTGCTTTCGTAAGGAGTGATTTTTGTGTGCAAGTTTGGTACTAAGCCCTCGAGAATTTTCCATATGTATATAATAATGTATCTCTCCCGCCTGCGTTCTAGAGAGTACAGGTTTAGGAACTTCAAGCGTTCCCAGTAGTTGAGGTGGTTTATCGCACTTATGACTTTTTGACAGAAACTGACTTACTACACAAACTCTGAAGATTATACCTCTAGCACCTCCCTCAGTCCCTTCTACCTCGATCTCTTGCTACCCTCTATCCCTGCACTATCCACTGTCCTGCTACACTCCATACCCTACTAATCATCCATCTCCCGCTTACAATCTATTCTGCCTGCATCCTGTCCTGACCTGCAGTGCTGTATAACCCTTGTGGTTTAGCGGTTCTTTTGATTATAATAATAATAATCACAGATTATCTGAGAGAGCTGAACTCATGACGTAGTACTACAGCTTGGACCCTGGCTTCAAAGCCATAGAACTATGGGACGGACCCTCAAAGGGTTAAAAGCAAAAGTTATATAAGAAGGTTGGAGTAAATGGAAAGTAAAAGGCAGGTGAAGAGAGTGGTGAAGGAGTGCAAAAGGAGAGCAAATGAGAGTGGGTGAGGCACTGTCAACAAATTTTGCTGAGAATAAAAAAAAAAATTGAGATAAATATAGGTTAATAAAGCCTAGGAAACAAATGGATTTAACTTTTAAAAACAGAATAGGAGAGTTAGTAGATGAGGAGTTGGAGGTATTGGGAAGATGGAGGGAATATTTTGAGGAACTGTTAAATGTTGATGAGGAGGGGCAGTAATTTCATGCATTGGCCAGGGAGGTATAACATATTTTAGGAGTGAAGAAGAACCAGATGTGAGTGTGGGGGAGGTGTGTGAGGCATAGTAGTAAAGATTTGGTAACAAGGGTAAGGAATTTATTCAAAAAATAAATTGATGAAAGCCATGACAATAATAGCTATCGCAAAGACATAGTATTTTTATGGATTGGAACCCAATGTACTGTTGACCGAGCAAGTTATGGTAGTACTGATTAACAGTTAACACATGATTAATAAAATTTGGAGAACAAAATTAAGAGAAAGTTGGAGTCCATTCTGGACCATTGTCAAGACTGAAACTAAGTGTAGTTTCTCTCCAAATTATGGGTTAGTCATCATGTCTCATGAAATCGTAATAACAGGATTGCAAACAAACCAGGAAACAGGTGGGGGTTGAGCCCATGGCCAGTGAGTCATAAAACTCTCAGGCCAGTGTATAAGCCACTCGGCCAGCTGGCCGAGTGGCTTACACTGGCCTGGAGTTTTACCACTCACTCACCATGGGTCATGGCTTCAAACCCCACTAGTTTCGTGTTTTATTTTTATGGGTTAGTCATTAACTGTTGCAGCCACATTTACAGAGTAGAGAGTCAGTAACACTGGAGGGAGACCTATATCCTTACTTCTCTAAGCTGAGGGAGGGAGCCAGTGTCAGATCACTACCATAATGTTCGTCTTGCATCAGTTCAAGGACCTCATTCTCTCCGTCTGCGTCATCCCTGATGCTCTTCTGATATCCTACCTGCACCTGATGGCCAAATATTATGTCAAAATGACAATTATAAATATTATAACTAAGCTCTACTGTATAACAAATATATCAAATATGAAACATTACCCTATTAGCATGTGCTTTACCTGCTAGACACCATCTATAGTGGCTTTATGTTGGATAAGAAGCCTTGGGGCTGTTAGTTAACTTAAGGAAGATATACAGGTGCTCTTTGACTTACAATGGGGTTAAGATAAGATTTTCTTCGGATTTTTAACCCCGGAGGGTTAGCCACCCAGGATAACCCAAGAAAGTCAGTGCGTCATTGAGGACTGTCTGTCTTATTTCCTTTGGGGTCCTTAATCTTGTTCACCAGGATGCCACCCACACCAGTCGACTAGGTGAACATGACAACAGGTGTAAGGAAACACGTCGAAATGTATCCACCTCGCCGGGAATCGAACCCGGGCCCTCCGTGTGTGAAGCGAGAGCTTTAGCCACCAGACACCGGGTTATGTTCTGACAAACCCATAGAAAGTCAAATATGAACGAGATATGCTAAATAAGTAAATAAATAACTGCTGTCACTAAAGTAAATAAACAGATATTGCCGCCTTCACGCTGGATAATTATCTCAAGTTTCATCTCCAGAGTAATTGCTTTTACATCATTATAAAGTCGAACCATCATAAGTCAAGAAGCACCTGTATAATTAAAACATTTATTACCCTACTAGCATATGCTTTACCTGCTAGACACCATTTATAGTGGCTTTTTGTTGGATAAGAAGCTTTGGGGTTATTTGTTAACTTAGATATATATAAGTATAACAGACAAAAATTACCAACCAATGCCAGGAGGAAAAGTAACACAGGTAGCTTCATGGTAATGGTAAGTGGAGACCCAGCTGCGTACACCCTTCCTCTTGCCCTGCTTCCAGCACACTGCTGATGGCACCCACATCCTGCCTCTTATAAGTGTGTGGAATGCAGTGCAACAAGGACATAATGACAAGTGGTTTGAGTCCAAGGTCCCATTAGTTCAGCCACAAGAACGACCATCTTTGCTCTATCACTAGGATGCTGAGAATCGAATGAGTGTTTTCAACCTTATTAGGTAATAAAGACAGATTTCAAAATTCAGGACAACAACCACTATTTGCCTCACTGTTGGAACTTCATATATTTTTTACTTGAAGAAATTCACTGTGATGGCTAATGGATCTGCTAATTCCATCTCCACTCTTTTAGTCTTTAAACTCATTTCCCAGTTCTTTCTAATGTAATTAAGAGTTTTTATGTTAGCAACCCAAAATTATATTCAGTTTAATTCATCAATATACATATGTAATTGTAAACATGGTAATAAATCTTATCGTTTTCCTAGAGGGATTCCTGAAGAATACCTGTAGATCAATTGCTAGCACACTCGGCTCAGACATAGAGGTCCGTGGTTCGATCCCCAGTATGGATGGAAACATTAGGACACATTTCCTTAAGTCACCTGCTGTCCATGTACCTGGGTGTTAGGTGACTGATGTGGGTCGCATCCTGGGACAAAACTGACCTAATTTGCGGGAAATCCTCTGCATAACAAGTGGCTTTCTATATAGTAGTATGACATTGATGTCAGCTATGGTCTGTATACCTTGTACATGCACTTATAGAAATAAAGAATACGTATTACCATTATAATAACTGAAAGACGAGGCGAATCATAGAATAGATGAGGGGAAAAAGGTGAGTGGTGCATTGAGGAGTCTGTGGAGACAAAGAACGTTATCCATGGAAACAAAGAGGGAAATGTATGAGTATAATTATACCAATGATCTTATATGGGTGTGAAGCATGGGTGGTGAATGTTGCAACAAGGAGAAGGCTGGAGGAAGTTGAGATGTTGTGTTTGAGGGCAATATGCGGTGTGAATATAATGCAGACACACTCGAGTTTGGAAATTAGGAGGAGGTGGACATTTAGAGAGGATGGAACCAACCAGAATGACTGGGAGAGTATATAAATCTCTAGTGGAAGGAAGGCGGGGTAGGGGTTGACCTAGGATAGGTTGGAGGGAGGGGGTAAAGGAAGTTTTGTGTGTGAGGGACTTGGACTTCCAGCAGGCGCAGAAGTTTAAGATAGGAGTGGAAACAAATGGTTTTTATACTGTTGAAGTGTGAGCAAGGTAACATTTATGAAGGAATTCAGGGAAACCAGTTAGCCGGACTTGAGTCCTGGAGGTGGGAAGTACAGTGTTTGCACTCTGAAGGAGAGGTTTTGATATTGCAGTTTTTTAACTGTAGCTTGAAGACCCCTGGCTGTCTTCAAGCAGGCACTGGACAGGCACCTCAAGTCGGTACCTGATCAGCCGGGCTGTGGTTCGTACGTTGGACTGCGTGCGGCCAGCAATAACAGCCTGGTTGATCAGGCTCTGGTCCAACAGGAGGCCTGTTCACAGACCGGGCCGCGGGGGCGTTGACCCCTGGAATTCTCTCCAGGTAGACTCCAGGTAGGCACGCCTCTGGCAAGACAGTAATGGAGTGAATGATGATGAAAATGTTTCTCCCTTTTCAGGTCATCTGGTCTAGGACAAGAGGTACTGCTAAAGCCCCTAAAAAATTCCATTAGTCCCCTATGCCCCTAAAATCAAAATAATAACGTCTGCATGAAATGTCCATTATGTTGCAGTGTTCAACAAATTATAATAATGTTGGTAAAATTACCAACAATATGTTAGGTAAAAGGACAAGTATATCTTACTGTGGCAACGTTTCACTCTCCAGGAGCTTTGTCAAGTCATTACCTGGGTAATGAATTGAACGAAGCTTCTGGAGAGTAAAACGTTGCCACAAAAATAATAAAAGAGCAACTTCAATAGAAGTCTCCCGTAGTCTCATCTTCCATCCAGATTGCCACCCTTAACAGGCACGTAAGTTCTCCAGTCTTCTAATATGTTCATTTTTTCACTATAATCTACCTTGTCCATAATTACTATCGCATTTGCTTTGATTGTTTAGAAAGGTGAAGTCTATAATCTTTCCTTAATTCATGGTATAACTTAACAAATCTTTGAGGACAATTGTGTTGCCGAGGTGTGAGCAAGATTATAGACTTCACCTTTCTAAACAATCAAAGCAAAAGCGATAGTAATTATGGACAAGGTAGATTATAGTGGAAAAATAAACATATTATTAGAAGACTGGGGAACTTACGTGCCCCTTAAACCCCTCATATTTAAAACATCTGGAGACACCCCTGGTCTACCCCTAATCTAACTCTGGGGCTACCCTCCAGCTCCTTGGATCAAATTTCCTCCCTCCCATTCCCAAGACACTATATAATACCTACAGGTTAGGGCTTTCTCATAAATATAATAATAATAATATGCATCGAAAATATCCTGTTAGCAAAATCAGATAAAGACATAACGTGGTCTAAAAAAAATAGTTATTTTTCTTTTATGGTGATACAGATCAGACTGCATGCACTATCTTGTCTCTTCCTGACTTACAGGAATATTAAAAAAATTCTGTATATCATTTTTAAACACATTTTATACAGTATGTGTGTACTAACCTATTTGTGGTTACAGGGGTTGAATATCAGCTCCTGGCATCAACCTTTAATTTGCCAGTTACCAGATTCACTCCACAGTAGCCTCATGGGCCCTATCATATTTGCTCTTAAACCTATGTATGGAGCCTGCCTCCACCACTTCACTGAGGTCATTCAACTTCTCAACCAATCTAAGACTAACGAAATAGTTCTTGTCATCCCTGTAGCTCATCTTTGCCTTTAACTTCCTATTGTGTCCCCTACTATCTGTTTCTTGCCTCTCAAACAGCCTGTCCCTGTCTACCCTATCAATCTCCGAGTACACTGAGAGACAACACCATAAGTGTCCGGGGCCCACGACTGTTCAACTGCCTCCCAGCATACATTAGGGGGATTACCAATAGACCCCTGACTGTCTTCAAGAAGGCACTGGACAGGCACCTAAAGTCAGTACCTGACCAACCGGGCTGTAGTTCGTACGTCAGTTTGCGTGTGGCCGGCAGTAACAGCCTGGTTGATCAGACCCTGAGCCACCATGAGGCCTGGTCTCAGACCGAGCCGCGGGGGCGTTGACCCCCAAAACCCTCTCCAGGTAAACTCCAGGTAGTATATTATATGCTGTCATTTCTGTATGTATAATTATCTCCCTAATTTTTCTGTCCTCCAGTGATGTTAGATTCAGTTCTGTTAGCCTCTCCTTCTAGATCATAACCCATAGCTCTGGAAAAACCCTTCTTGCTAACCTCTGCACTTTCTCCAGTTTTTTTAACATGCTTTTTCAGGTGTAGGCTCCATACTGATGCTATATACCCAAAGATGGGCCTGGCATGTTGTATATCTCAACAACTTACGCCTATTCTCTTTGCTGACAACATGACTGTTGTTATTTCCCACCCAAATCTAGCCTCACTCAACACTATTGTTAACGAAGAACTCGCAAAAATAGCAACCATACGAAAATACATCGCTGTTTTAAACAAAATACATGGTGTCTGACTGGAAGCTCGGAGGGCTGGAAAAACTGCAGAACGAAGCAATGAGGATCATTTTAGGATGCCCTTGTACTGCCAAAATTTTAAATATGCAGAAAGAACTTGATATTCCAAGCATCAGGGATCGTGTTACTGAAAGAAATATCCTAATTGTGGTTAATATGCTCAGGCAAGCCCATTCAAACCCATGCACAGAAGCCCTCCAAACTTTCCTCAGCACTGGTGAACATCCCTCCAGATGGATCGAAAAAACTGGAACCGACCTCCGCATGAATCACAACCAAAGCTTCGCCTTGAAGCCAAACATGATGCCTTAAGCTGTATTGATAACTTAGTCACACAGCACACTCTCTCACAAATTATTTACGTTGATGGTTCTGTTCACCAATCCACTGGTGCAGCTGGTAGTGCTGCTGTTGTCATACAGAGTGATGGCTCTCTTAAAGAAATTGGAGCACGCATCAATAACTGGGCCTCTACCCTTCAGACAGAACTGTTTGCCATACTCCTTGCACTCAAATGCGTCCATGTATCTAAGGTTGACACTTTAATTGTAACTGATTCTCTGTCATCCATATATGCTCTCAACTCATCAAGTATAACTTGTAGCATGCTTGTGTCAGAAGCCAGACACAGGTATGGTAGGATTGTGGATAGTAGAGTCAGAGTGCACATGCTGTGGATTCCATCTCACATTGGTCTTCAGATGCATGATAGAACTGATAAATTGGCTAAGTTATATGCTTTCAAAGAGGGGGTAGATTACAATCTTGGGTCGTCAGTTAGCAGTTTGAGAACAATCATACGAAAAGAACTTCAACTGAGTTATCTAGCTCACTCAGCAGCCTCTTCACTTCTTCCTCGGTTCCATGTACTGTGACCAACACTTGGTGGTGTACCCCACCTCTCCGTCTTTCTGGAGTCCCTTCTGTCTCCACTGTGTGTGTACTCACCTATTTGTACTCACCTATTTGTGGTTGCAGGGGTCGATTCATAGCTCCTGGCCCCGCCTCTTCATTGATTGCTACTAGGTCCTCTCTCTCCCTGCTCCATGAGCTTTATCAAACATCGTCTTAAAACTATGTATGGTTCCTGCCTCCACTACGTCACTTTCTAGGCTATTCCACTTCCTGACAACTCTATGACTGAAGAAATACTTCCTAACATCCCTTTGACTCATAGGAGTATTCAACTTCCAATTGTGACCCCTTGTTTCTGTGTCCTCTCTCTGGAACATCTTGTCTCTGTCCACCTTATCTATTCCTCGCAGTATTTTATATGTCGTTATCATGTCTCCCCTAACCCTCCTGTCCTCTAGTGTCGTCAGGCCGATTTCCCTTAACCTTTCTTCGTAGGACAATCCCCTTAGCTCTGGGACTAGTCTTGTTGCAAACCTTTGCACTTTCTCTAATTTCTTGATGGTTTAGCGCTTCTATTTGATTATAATAATAATCTAATTTCTTGACGTGCTTCACCAGGTGTGGGTTCCAAACTGGTGCTGCATACTCCAGTATGGGCCTGACGTATATGGTGTACAGAGTCTTGAACGATTCCTTAGTGAGGTATTGGAACGCTATTCTCAGGTTTGCCAGCTGCCCGTATGCTGCAGCAGTTATCTGATTGATGTGTGCCTCAGGAGATGTGCTCGGTATTATACTCACCCCAAGATCTTTTTCCTCGAGTGAGGTTTGCAGTCTTTGGCCACCTAGACTATACTCTGCGGTCTTCTTTGCCCTTCCCCGATCTTCATGACTTTACATTTGGCAGGGTTAAATTCAAGGAGCCAGTTACTGGACCAGGCTTGTAGCCTGTCCAGGTCTCTTTGTAGTCCTGCCTGATCCTCGACTGATTTAATTCTTCTCATTAACTTCACATCATCTGCAAACAGGGACACTTCTGAGTCTATCCCTTCCGTTATGTCATTCATATATACCAAAAACAGTACCGGTCCTAGGACTGACCTTTGTGGAACCCCACTCGTCACAGGTGCCCACTCTGACACCTCGTCACGTACCATGACTCGTTGTTGCCTCCCTATCAGATATTCTCTGATCCATTGCAGTGCCTTTCCTGTTACGTGTGCCTGATCCTCTAGCTTTTGCATTAACCTCTTGTGAGGAACTGTGTCAAACGCCTTCTTGCAGTCCAAGAAAATGCAGTCTATCCACCCCTCTCTCTCGTGTCTTACTTCTGTTACCTTGTCATAAAACTCCATTAGGTTTGTGACACAGGATTTTCCTTCCCTGAAACCGTGCTGGTTGTCGTTTATAAGCTTGTGTCTTTCTAGGTGCTGCACCACTCTCCTCCTGATGATCTCCATGACTTTGCATACTATACATGTCAGTGACACAGGTCTGTAGTTTAATGCCTCGTGTCTGTCTCCTTTCTTAAAAATTTGGACTACATTTGCCATCTTCCACACCTCAGGTAGTTGCCCAGTTTCAATGGATGTGTTGAAGATTTTTGTTAGTGGCACACTCAACATCTCTGCTCCCTCTCTAAGGACCCACGGATAAATGTCAGGTCCCACCGCTTTTGAGGTATCGAGTTCACATAGCAGCTTCTTCACCTCCTCCTCGGTTGTGTGTATTTCATCCAGCACTTGTTGGTATACCTCCCTATTCTGAATTCCTGGAGTCCTTCCTGTCTCCTCTGTAAATACTTCTTTAAATCTCATGTTGAGCTCCTCACATACCTCTTGGTCGTTTCTTGTGAACTCCCCACCTTCCTTCCTCAGCCTGATTACCTGGTCCTTGACTGTTGTTTTCCTAATAATGTGGCTATACAACAGCTTCGGGTCAGACTTGACTTTTGATGCTATATCATTTTCGTATTGTCGCTGAGCCTCCCTTCTTACCTGTGCATATTCGTTTCTGGCTCTTCAGCTAATCTCTTTATTTTCCTGGGTCCTTTGTCTTCTGTACTTTTTCCATTCTCTAGTGCACTTATATATAGTTACAATCATGATTATGATTCATTACCTTTGTAACTTGTCATGATTGTAACCAGCTCTACCTGGAGCTCATTACCTTTGTAACTTGTCATGAGTGTGACCAGCTCTTCCTGGAGCTCATTACCTTTGTAATGTCATAATTGAGACCAGATCTAGTTTATTACCGCTGTAACTTGTTCAGCTATCAAAACTTTGGAGTCCAGTCAATGGACCAATTATGTACCTCTGTAATCTTTTGACTACCGCCCACAGGATGGGTATGGGGTGCATAATAAAGATATTAAACTAACTAGTGCACTTAGTTTTTGCCTCCCTACACCTTTAGGTGAACCAAGGACTCGTTCTGGTCTTCCCATTACTTCTGTTTTCCTTGGGGACAAACCTCTCCTCTGCTTCTTTGCATTTGGTTGTCACATATTCCATCATTTCTTTTACTGGTTTTCCTGCCAATTCTCTCTCCCACTGAACGTCTTGTAGGAAGTTCCTCATGCCTGTGTAGTCCTCCCTTTTGTAGTTTTGTTTCTCCCTTCCTATTCCTGCTCCCCTCTCCACTTGAAGCTCAACTATATAATCAAAACACAGAACCAAATGATCACTAGCTCCAAGGGGCCTTTCATACGTGATATCCTCAATGTCTGAACTACTCAAGGTGAATACTAGGTCCAGTCTTGCTGGATCATCCTCACCTCTATCTCTGGTAGTGTCTCTAACATGTTGATGCATGAGGTTTTCCTGTACCACATCCATCATCTTGGCTCTCCATGATTCAGGACCCCCCATGGGGCTCTAGGTTTTCCCAATCAATCTCCTTGTGATTGAAATCACCCATAACTAGTAACTTTGTTCTCCCCGTGTGGGCTCTTCTGACCACCTCGGCTAGTGTGTCTACCATTGCTCTGTTGCTCTCGTCGTATTCTTCTCTTGGCCTCCTGCAGTTCTGTGGCGAGTTGTACATTACAGCAATTACCACCTTGTGGCCCTCAGACTGGATTGTTCCTACTATGTAGTCCCTTTCGCCCATTCCATTGTGTGTGTGTGTGACCCAACAATTAATATTTGCACCAATAACTCATTACAGTTGTGACCGGGTGTGGACGTGTGAATTTCTCATTACTTTATAATTTGTTCATGATTGCAACCATGTATGAACGTAAGTAAGTAAATTTACTTACATGATTCATTACCTTTGTACCTTGTTCAGCTATCAAAACTTTGGGGCCCAGTCTCTGGACCCATTATGTACCTCTGTAATCTGTAAATACCTTTATAACTTGTCATGATTGTGACCAGATCTGAGTTCATTACCTTTGTAACTTGCTCAGCTATCAAAACTTTGGGGCCCAGTCTCTGGACCCATTATGTACCTCTGTAATCTGTAAATACCTTTATAACTTGTCATGATTGTGACCAGATCTGAGTTCATTACCTTTGTAACTTGCTCAGCTATCAAAACTTTGGGGCCCAGTCTCTGGACCCATTATGTACCTCTGTAATCTGTAAATACCTTTATAACTTGTCATGATTGTGACCAGATCTGAGTTCATTACCTTTGTAACTTGCTCAGCTATCAAAACTTTGAGGTCCAGTCCCTGGACCCATTATGTACCTCTGTAATATTTTGACAACCGCCCACACCATGGGTATGGGGTGCATAATAAAGATATTAAACTAACTAGCAGGCAGGTAGTGTAACAGGGACGCAGCGAGTGTACCAGGCAGGCAGGGAAAGTAGCAGGTATTAAGGGAGTATAGCAGGCAGTCAGGGAGTGTAGCAGGGAGGGAGGGTATGTAGTAGGCAGGCAGGGAGTTAAGCAGAGAGGCAGGGAGTTAAGCAGAGAGGCAGGGAGTTAAGCAGAGAGGCAGGGAGTGTAGCAGGCAGGCAGGGAGTGTAGCAAGAAGTGTAGCAGTGAGAGTAGCAGGGAGGCAGGGAGTGTAGCAGGCAGGCAGAGAAAGTGGCAAGCAGGCAGGGAGAGTAGCAAGCAGGCAGGAAGTATAACAGACAGGCAGGGAGTGTAGCAATCAGGCAGGGAGCGTACAAGGCAGGCAGGGAGTGCACCAGGTAAGCAGGGAGTGTAGCAAGGAGTGTAGCAGGCAGGCAGAGAGTGAAGAAGGTAGTCAGGGAGTATAGCACTGAGGCAGGGAGTGTAGCACTGAGGCAGGGAGTGTAGCACTGAGGCAGGGAGTGTAGCACTGAGGCAGGGAGTGTAGCACTGAGGCAGGGAGTGTAGCACTGAGGCAGGGAGTGTAGCACTGAGGCAGGGAGTGTAGCACTGAGGCAGAGAGTGTAGCATGCAGGCAGGGTGTGTAGCAAGGAGGCAGGGAGTGTCACAGGCAGGCAGGGAGTGTCGCAGGCAGGCAGGGAGTGTCGCAGGCAGGCAGGGAGAGTAGCAGGCAGTCAGGGAGTGTAGCAGGTAAGCAGGGAGTGTAGCAGGTAAGCAGGGAGTGTAGCAGGTAAGCAGGGAGTGTAGCAGGTAAGCAGGGAGTGTAGCAGGTAAGCAGGAGTGTAGCAGGTAAGCAGGGAGTGTAGCAGGTAAGCAGGGAGTGTAGCAGGTAAGCAGGGAGTGTAGCAGGTAAGCAGGGAGTGTAGCAGGTAAGCAGGGTGTAGCAGGTAAGCAGGGAGTGTAGCAGGTAAGCAGGGAGTGTAGCAGGTAAGCAGGGAGTGTAGCAGGTAAGCAGGGAGTGTAGCAGGTAAGCAGGGAGTGTAGCAGGTAAGCAGGGAGTGTAGCAGGTAAGCAGGGAGTGTAGCAGGTAGCAGGGAGTGTAGCAGGTGAGCAGGGAGTGTAGCAGGTGAGCAGGGAGTGTAGCAGGTGAGCAGGGAGTGTAGCAGGTGAGCAGGGAGTGTAGCAGTTGAGCAGGGAGTGTAGCAATTGAGCAGGGAGTGTAGCAGGTGAGCAGGAAGTGTAGTAGGTGAGCAGGGAGTGTAGCAGGTGAGCAGGGAGTGTAGCAGGGAAGCAGGGAGTGTAGCAGGGAAGCAGGGAGTGGAGCATGCAGGAAGGGAGAGTAGCAGGGAGTATAGCAGGCAGTCAGGGAGTGTAGCAGGGTATGTAGCACGCAGGCAGGGAGTGTAGCAGGCAGGGTGTGTAGCAGTGATTCACGAAGTGTAGCAGGCAGGCAGGGATTGTACCAAGGAGGCAGGGAGTGTAGCAGAAGTGGGGAGGGTGTGTGTGAAAACAGGAGTGGGGAGGGTGTGTGTGAAAACAGGAGTGGGGAGGGTGTGTGTGAAAACAGGAGTGGGGAGGGTGTGTGTGAAAACAGGAGTGGGGAGGGTGTGTGTGAAAACAGGAGTGGGGAGGGTGTGTGTGAAAACAGGAGTGGGGAGGGTGTGTGTGAAAACAGGAGTGGGGAGGGTGTGTGTGAAAACAGGAGTGGGGAGGGTGTGTGTGAAAACAGGAGTGGGGAGGGTGTGTGTGAAAACAGGAGTGGGGAGGGTGTGTGTGAAAACAGGAGTGGGGAGGGTGTGTGTGAAAACAGGAGTGGGGAGGGTGTGTGGAAAACAGGAGTGGGGAGGGTGTGTGTGAAAACAGGAGTGGGGAGGGTGTGTGTGAAAACAGGAGTGGGGAGGGTGTGTGTGAAAACAGGAGTGGGGAGGGTGTGTGTGAAAACAGGAGTGGGAGGGTGTGTGTGAAAACAGGAGTGGGGAGGGTGTGTGTGAAAACAGGAGTGGGGAGGGTGTGTGTGAAAACAGGAGTGGGGAGGGTGTGTGGAAAACAGGAGTGGGGAGGGTGTGTGTGAAAACAGGAGTGGGAGGTGTGTGAAAACAGGAGTGGGGAGGGTGTGTGTGAAAACAGGAGTGGGGAGGGTGTGTGTGAAAACAGGAGTGGGGAGGGTGTGTGTGAAAACAGGAGTGGGGAGGGTGTGTGTGAAAACAGGAGTGGGGAGGGTGTGTGTGAAAACAGGAGTGGGGAGGGTGTGTGTGAAAACAGGAGTGGGAGGGTGTGTGTGAAAACAGGAGTGGGGAGGGTGTGTGTGAAAACAGGAGTGGGGAGGGTGTGTGTGAAAACAGGAGTGGGGAGGGTGTGTGTGAAAACAGGAGTGGGGAGGGTGTGTGTGAAAACAGGAGTGGGGAGGGTGTGTGTGAAAACAGGAGTGGGGAGGGTGTGAAAACAATATAAGAGTAGCAGCAAAAGAGTAAATTCAATTAATTGCTTGAACAAGATATTGACATCATATATTTTTAACCATTTTCTTTAATGTATTCACAAAAAAAAAAAGCACCAAACTGGTGTTAAGTCATACAGGTGACATTTCTGAAAAACCCTCCATTTTTACCACTGGATTCATCCACTTTATATAACTGAAGAGCAATTAGAGACAAGAGAATATTCATCGTGTTCAGTGTTCTTAAAAAGACTTACTGAAGTAAATGTCTTTATTTGATATCTGGCTACATTCATATATAAAGATATAAATGAGAAATGATAATTCCAATAAAACTCATTGGAGAAAATATACTAATACAGTATGTACATAAAATAAAGTATATACTCAAATGAAAAAAAGTTTTATAAGCTTACCAATATTAATTGGCAGAAGGAAAAAATTAATTGTACTGTACTTGTGTACAATTCTGCTGCCCCTTTTGACAACAAAAATCCAACAGGTTAATTAATAGATTCAATCAGTACTGTAGAAAGCTAAGAATGACAGATTTTGAAGATAACTGTACATGAATTAAAATATCCTAAACATGAAACACATATATCCATCAATGAAATGCTTAAAAACAGCAATACTCAAAATGGTTACACACACAAAAACTTCACAGTTCACGATGCTTCAAGGTCAAGACAATTTCAGTAACCTAGCACAATCTCTAAATACAGTGGACCCCCGGATTTCATACTGCTCCCAACTCGAACAATTATGTAAGTGTATTTTTGTAAGTGTATTTTTGGGGGTCTGAAATGGACTAATCTAATTTACATTCGTCCTTATGGGAACAAATTCGTTCAGTAACGGCACTCGAACAGCCTTCTGGAAAGAATTAATGACGAAATCCAGGGGTCCACTGTACTGCTCAAGCAAGTATGTACCATATAAAAATCTACATACAGTAGCACCAAAAATATAACTATCATTATTTTTAACTTAGAAGCACTCAAATAAGTGCTAATTTGTTAGAAAAAATCTAAACGAGTCTGATGTAAGTTTTTCTGTATGCTCATTCAGTAAGATGTTTGATCACAGTATCCTCAACATATCTACAAAAGGATATAATATACTGTACACAACTATACACAACTCAGCATTAACTGGAGCTTTGATGGAGTAAGGCACTACTGCAACTACAGAATGCATAGTTACAAAGTCCAATATGGAGAATATACCAGAAATCCATTCCAAAAGGCAAAAATTGCCTTTTAAATTAACTGTATAATCAAGCTAAACCCAAAAGGGGTCATACAGCTTATTTGAAATCACTAAATACCAATATACTACACTGCATAAGGCAAAACTAAGTGCTCAAAATACCCAAGAACACTGTTTTTCTTTTGCATTGAGAAGTAACAGTTATGTTGTTATATTTCTATTTGATTATAATAATAATAATAATAATATGTTGTTATATTAAGTTCATTCTGCTTTACTTATATCTGACTGTTACAAAATTTAAACTGATTGTCCTAATAAACTGTCGGAGATAATCAGTATCAATTATGAAAACATTTAGGTATGTGTCCTCCGTAGTCCTTTTATACCCCCATGATTCTTGATAGCCATCATAAGTTCTTCTCGAGCATCCAACTCGGGCCCAGTCTTTGATGACACAATACGCTTTCCAGAAGCAGTTCGCCTTTCACCATCCATTGCTTTGGGTGCTGGAGGTGGTGGTGGTGCCATAGGAGGTGGTGGTGGTGCCATAGGTGCTGGAGGTGGTGGTGGTGCCATAGGTGCTGGAGGTGGTGGTGCCATAGGTGCTGGAGGTGGTGGTGGTGCCATAGGTGGTGGTGGTGCCATAGGTGCTGGAGGTGCCATTGGGGGTACTAGAGGTTGTGGTGGTGGCACACTGCTAGTTTTATTTTCTGGTACTGGAGCAGGTGGGACTTGTGATGGGAATGAAGCAGGGGCTTCAAGGGGCGATGAAGCTCTCAACCCAGCTGGCACAGGTCGAAGCTGCACATTTGGAAAAGCCGGTCCAGAAGGCGGACTGATGCGAGAAGGTGAAGTGCGTGCAGGTGAAATGCGAACAGGCGATGTACGTGGGGGTGAAATGCAAGAAGGTGATGTACGAGGTGGAGAGATACGGGCAGTAGCAGTAGATGATGTAGGGTTTTTTGAAACAGGCTGTGATACAGCAGCAACAAGCCTTGCAGCTGTTGGTGCCTCTGGTACCTGGGCTGACATGATAGTTGACACAGAGCCATTCACTGCAGGTGGAGAGACAGACGAACGGGACTGTTGTTGTGAAGGTTGTGAATTCTTTAAAGCACTTGATATAATTCTGCTATGAGTTGTGCCTCCTTGACTGGGTGGTTCCTCTCCTAGTTGTCTGAACCCTCGCACTACTGGAGCTGTTCGGGGTGGCACTTTCTGGTCACTACTGTTTAGCTGAACTACTGATCTCACTTTGTCTTTTGGTGGTGGGGCTCCACTAGGTTGCTCACTCCTATCTGAGGACAGAGTTACTACAGAAGTATAGCGTGGTCCTCCTACTTCAGTGTCTGCTTCCTTTGGTCTTATTACTGAGACATTGTTAGCAATCTTTGGTTGAACAGAGTTGTCATCTCCATTATAATAGTATGCTGGTGGAGGTTCATGGACAACTGCCTTTTGACCAAAGTATGTTAAAGGTTTAACCATCTCATGATCCTGAAAAAAAAAAAAAGGGAGAC
Source organism: Cherax destructor (assembly GCA_009830355.1). Classification (NCBI taxonomy): domain Eukaryota; kingdom Metazoa; phylum Arthropoda; class Malacostraca; order Decapoda; family Parastacidae; genus Cherax; species Cherax destructor. Next base: position 858,259 of record WNWK01000086.1, on the reverse strand, counting down.
TTGGATAAGAAAAAATTATTAGCTAGTGACTGGAACAACAAACAGGTGTAAAAACATGTAATTGAGAGTAAGCCTTTATTTTAGAAATATACAGGGTAGATTGCATCATATGGTGGTCAAGCTATAGGTGGCATAATATGTAAAGGTTAAACCATACCACGGGTGGGGTTCGAACCCGCGGTTAGAGTCTCAAAACTCCAGACCGTCGCGTAAGCCACTGGGCCAGCTAGCTTCAATAAGATTCATCCAACTAGGTATATTTCTACACCATAGGAAGGTTAGCATCACATGGTGATGCTAACCTAGCTAACCTTCCTATGGTGCAGAAATATACCGAGTTGGATGAATCTTATTGAAGCAAGCTGGCCCAGTAGCTTACGCGACGGTCTGGAGTTTTGAGACTCTGACCACGGGTTCGAACCCCACCCATGGTATGGTTTGTTTGCAATCGTGTCATTATGATTTCGTGAGTCATGTAAAGGTTATCTAGCAGATGGTATGCAAGAGGTTTTGCTAAGCTGCAAGCATCTTGATTCTGCTCAGTAGTGATGATGACCAGTTTAGACACCACCTCCTTACCCTGTCATCCTGTTAGAATAAGTTTGGCCTTGCCCCATGCCACGAGGTGTGTCAGTTTGTCTATGTAAATGACGCATGTGCTTATGCCATGAATTCTGCATCTATTTTGTGCTCTTCAAGTCTGACATCAAGGCAACGTGCAGTCTTACCCATGTATTTTAGCAGTCACAATCTTCACAGGAATGGTGTATATGCTGACTTTGCTGCTGGAAGCTCTATGGAGGTTGGGGCAGATTATGTCCTTGATAGGTTAATGGTTATTACTGTGTTACTGATGTTGAACTCTGGAGTGTGTGTGTGATGTTGATGGCAGTTTGACCAATGAGAACAGAGATGCATCATATTTCCTGCTTTTCAAATAGCAGTCCACATCATGACCACTCTCTGGAAGTCCAGATTAAATGTTGCAATAATACCTTTAAAACCATCAAAGACATTACCTGCCACAACCTTCACTGATCATCCAACAGCAAAGTGGGTATATTCACCCATCATCTTATCTTCAAAGATCACAACAATGTATCTACCACACCTGTTAGGAAAATGATAACATGGATAATGAGAACCTTCAAAACTAGGGATACCAAGCCCATGATGATTCTCTTCAAATCTCATGTTCTCTCTAGACTGGAATATTGCTGTATACTAAAGGCCCATTTCAAGGCAGGCAAAATTGCAGACCTGGAGAATATACAGAGAACTTTCATGACAATGTATAAATATGATAAAGCACATAAATTACTGGTAACAGTTGAAGTCCCTTGATTTGTATTTCCTGGGATGGAGGCGAGAAAGATTTTTTTTTTTTTTTCCAACAAGTCGGCCGTCTCCCACCGAGGCAAGGTGACCCAAAAAGAAAGAAAATCCCCAAAAAGAAAATACTTTCATCATCATTCAACACTTTCACCACACTCATACATAATCACGGTCTTTGCAGAGGCGCTCAGATACGACAGCTGAGAATAGTCTTTCCCAGCTGTCACTATCCCAGACCCCTATTTTAAAGTGCAGGCATTGTACTTCCCATTTCCAGGACTCAAGTCCAACTAAATCAATTAACTGGTTTCCCTGAATCCCTTCACAAAATGTTACCCTGCTCACACTCCAACAGATCGTCATGTCCCAAAAACCATTCGTCTCCATTCACTCCTATCTAACACGCTCACACATGCTTGCTGGAAGTCCAAGCCCATTGCCCACAAAACCTCCTTTACCCCCTCCCTCCAACCTTTTCTAGGACGACCCCTACCCCGCCTTCCTTCCCCTACAGATTTATACGCTCTCCAAGTCATTCTACTTTGATCCATTCTCTCTAAATGACCAAACCACTTCAACAACCCCTCTTCAGCCCTCTGACAAATACTTTTAGTAACTCCACACCTTCTCCTAATTTCCACATTCCGAATTTTCTGCATAATATTTACACCACATATTGCCCTTAGACAGGACATCTCCACTGCCTCCAGCCTCCTCCTCGCTGCAGCATTTGCAACCCATGCTTCACACCCATATAAGAGTGTTGGTACCACTATACTTTCGTACATTCCCTTCTTTGCCTCCATGGATAACGTTTTTTGTCTCCACAGATACCTCAACGCACCACTCACCTTTTTTCCTTCATCAATTCTATGGTTAACCTCATCCTTCATAAACCCATCCGCTGACACGTCAACTCCCAAATACGTATCTGAAAACATTTACTTCTTCCATAATCCCTCTCTCCAATGTGATATCCAATTTTTCTTTATTTAAATCGTTTGATACCCTCATCACCTTACTCTTATCTATGTTCACTTTCAACTTTCTACCTTTACACACACTTCCACTAACCTTTGCAACTTTTCTTTAGAATCTCCCATAAGCACAGTATCATCAGCAAAAAGTAACTGTGTCAACTCCCATTTTGCATTTAATTCCCCATAATTTAATCCCACCCCTCTCCCCAACACCCTAGCATTTACTTCTTTTATAACCCCATCTATAAATATATTAAACAACCATGGTGACATTACACAACCCTGTCTAAGACCTACTTTTACCGGGAAGTAATCTCCCTCTCTCCTACACACCCTAACCTGAGCCTCACTATCCTCATAAAAACTCTTTACAGCCTTCAGTAACTTACTACCTATTCCATACACTTGCAACATTTGCCACATTGCTCCCCTATCCACTCTATTACCTTACATTATTACTGTTGTACCCTTGTTTGCAAGGTAATGAACAAATTGTAGGAACCATGATGAAGTTACATTATTTTGCATCTACATATATCTTAATTTTTGTTTAGGCCACCAATCCATTTTTTAACTTAAATACCTATGAATGATTTTAACTTACTTTATTAGCTTATCATATAAATAAAAGAAAGTGGAAAAGTGAACATAGATAAAAGTAAGGTGATGAGGGTATCAAACAATTTAGATAAAGAAAAACTGGATATTCCATTGAAGGGAGGGAGTATAGAAGAAGTGAATGTGTTCAGATATTTGGGAGTTGACTTGTCAGCGGATGAATTTATGAAGGATGAGGTTAACCATAGACCTGATGAAGGAAAAAAGGCGAGTGGTGCTTTGAGGTATCTGTGGAGACAAAAAATGTTATCCATTGAGGTAAAGAGAAGAATGTACAAGAGTATAGTGGTACCAACACTCTTATATGGGTGTAAAGCATGGGTTGTAGATGCTGCAGCGAGGAGGAGGCTGGAGGCAGTGGAGATGTCGTGTCTAAAGGCAATGTGTGGTGTAAATATTATGCAGAGAATTTGTAGTGTGGAAATTAGGAGGTGGTGTGGAGTTACTAAAAGTATTAATCAGAGGGCTGAAGAAGGGTTGTTGAGGTGGTTTGGTCATTTAGAGAGGATGGAACAAAGTAGAATGACTTGGAGAGAATATAAATCTGTAGTGGAAGGAAGGTGGGGTAGGGTGTCATCCTAGGAAAGGTTTGAGGGAGGGGCTTAAGGAGGTTTTGTGGGTGAGGGGCTTGGACTTCCAGCAAGTGTGCCTGAGCATGTTAGATAGGAGTGAATGGAGATGGATGGTTTTTGGGACCTGACAAGCTGTTGGAGTATGAGCAGGGTAATGTTTTGTGAAGAGATTCAGGGAAACCAGTTAGCCAGACTTGAGTCCTGGAAGTTGGAAGTACAATGCCTGCACTTTAAAAGGGTTTGGAGGGACATCTAAACTGTTGCATCTGAGCGCCTCTGCAAAGACAGTGATTATGTATGAATGATGGCGAAAGTAATAGGTAGTAGGTTGGTAGACAGCAACCACCCAGGGAGATACTACCGTCCTGCCAAGTGAGTGTAAAACGAAAGCCTGTGATTGTTTTACATGATGGTAGGATTGCTGGTGTCTTTTTTCTGTCTCATAAACATGCAAGATTTCAGGTACATCTTGCTACTTCTACTTACACTTAGGTCACACTACACATTCATGTACAAGCATATATATATATACACACCCCTCTGGGTTTTCTTCTATTTTCTTACTAGTTCTTGTTCTTATTTCCTCTTATCTCCATGGGAAAGTGGAACAGAATTCTTCCTCCGTAAGCCATGCGTGTCGTAAGAGGCGACTAAAATGCCGGGAGCAAGGGGCTAGTAACCCCTTCTCCTGTATATATTACTAAATGTAAAAGGGGAAAACTTTCGTTTTTCATTTTGGGCCACCCCGCTTCGGTGGGAAACGGCCGACGTGTTGAAAGAAGAAGAAGAAGATGGCGAAAGTATTGAACAATGATCAAAGTTTTTTCTTTCTTTTTGAGTTTTTCTTTCTTTTTGGGTCACCCTGCCTCAGTGGGAAATGGCCGTGTTGAAAAAAAATATATATACAAAACTCTAGTGTACATAAGTTCTTAAGTAAGAGGTAGGGAACAAACTTATTTATTGGAAATGCTCTCAAAAAGATTAAATTTATAGACTAACTGTTGCACTGAGCAACATAAAACTGTACAGTAGGCCTACTAGCCATGTTAGGTAGTTCGATACTCAAACCCCTCCATTACATACTGTACACCTACAATTCTTTTACCAAACCAGCACTTTCCTGTATGAGAGCATAAAACTTCTGACTAGAGGAGCCTTACAGTAGGTCTTCTGTTCCACGCTAGATGCATCCTCTTCTAACCCACCCACAAGCTAAATGCCTTATTTGTATATAATTACTGTACAAAGAGCTCTCACCTGTGGAGGAGAATCTTGACGAGAGTTTCGTCGAGGAGGCCGGGTAGGCTCAGACGCTTCCTGGTTGTTCTGCACACCTGTATTTTGACTCTTTCCTTCTAGTTCTCGCCAAAAGGCTGTCTTATCTGGTTGAGGTACAAACTGAGGCTTTGGTGGTTGTTGCTGTGGCTGTGGTTGCCACTGCTGCTTTGGATGTTGTAGTGGCTGCTGCTGCAGCAGTGTTTGTTGCTGATGTTGCTCTGGTTGCTGCTGCTGTACAAACTGAGCAAACTGCTGTTGCTGATCAGGCGAGAGAAACTGATACTGTAGTGGTTGAGTAACCTGAGCCTGCTGCTGCTGCTGCTGCTGTGGAACCCTCTGGTAAGGTCTAGTCTCAGGCTTCACAGTGTCTGCTGGACGAGAATAACCTCTAGGACCTACAAAAGTGGTGCGTGAAGGGGTTCTTTGGCACTCCTCTAATACAGGATGAGAGGAGAGGTCCTGAGTAGACTGTGAACGTGGAGCAGATGTAACATAGTCACGATCTTGGTACACTCCCACAGACTGAGGTGGTCGTTCCATCCATGCCCCAACACTTACACTTGGCTCCTCCCCCCACCTGTAGTAAAAATATAGTTAATGAATTCAAGAAGTATTCAAATCAATTACTGCTACAGTAATAGCATAGCTTTAACAGACACAAACTGTTGTCCCTGTTTACAGTATTAATGTTAAACTTTAAATATTTCTTGAAAGAATTCTACAAGCTGCTTTACTTCTCCTCTACTAGCAACAAGTTTGCTTGAAATACTGATCTACCTGTTGATGGGTCCAGGGGTTATTATCCCTGATCTATCTGTTGATGGCTTCAAGGGTCACTGTTTCTGTGACCTGGTACCAAATCAGGCTTCCTAGTTGATGTTATGCTGTTTAATCAGGCTATTGGTGCCAACTACACACATTTCAGTCTGGTTGATCAGGAACTAATGATACACACAATTTTAATTAGTCAGTAGACAGCCACCTTTTACACAAGCTGGGTTCCAAAACTGGCACTATACATAGAAAAACACGATGAATGGAGGTATTAACTTATGGAAAAAATTGGGTTACATGCTGTGACACCTCAAGGAAAGCCATACATTTTTTTTTTTTTTCAATTCTTAAACCATCAATATTAATAAAGTTTATGTCAATTTATCTTGTAGAGGCAAGCCAACCGAAGTAAATAATTATAGGCTAATATCCAACTTGCCATTAATTATCTAAAATCTTTGAAAAAAAAAAAAAAAAAAGTTTACTCTTTCCTAGTGTCTCAATATACTCAACCCCTGTCAGTTTGATTTTAGCCCCCCCCCAAAAAAAAAAAATACAAATTATGCCATTATAAAAATGCTTGAAGTGCTTTGTGTAGGTCTTGAATATAATGAATATTCTCTGGGCCTCTTCATAGACCGGTGGAAAGCTTTGGATACAGTGGACCTCAACATCCTGAACCGTTAGAACATTATGGGGTCTGAGGTCATACTCTTGCATACCTAAAGTCTTATTTTAGCAACAGACACCAGTATGTGCCCATCAATAGCATAACTTCATCAACTCAGCCTGTCGATGTAGGAGTGCCTTAGGGCAGTGATCTTGGCCCTTTGCTCTTCCTTATACAGTGGACCATCGGTTTTCGTTGAAAATTCTTTCCAGAATGCTGTTTGAGTACCGTTACCGAACGAATTTGTTCCCATAACGACAAATGTAAATTAGATTAGTCATTTCAGACCCCCAAAAATACACTTACAAAAGCACTTACGAAAATACACTTACATAATTGTTCGAGTTTGGAGGTGAACGAAAACCGAGGGTCCACTGAATATATATATACATCAATGATCTCCCCAATGCATCTCATCTCCCTGAACCTGTTCTGTTCACAGATGACATAACTTTTGTCATCTCCCACTCAAATCCAACTTCCCTCAACAACACTGTTAATGTTGAGCTCCTATAAATCTATGACTACATGCATATAAGCACAGTAAAGTTTCATTGTGGAAATATTCTCACAAAACCTAGCTTGCACATTATGAAACAAACACTAATACTAATTTAATACCGAGCAGCACAAACTAATTCTAGGATATCCTTAATGTAATCAAGACAGCAATACGCTATGTCAAACAAAACCAGCTTTCATCCAATTCTGTCCGTTCATCTTCCAGCCTTCCTTCAACTCCCATACACAATTGGTAACATATAATGTCCCATTTTATTTGTATTGTAATTTAAGTAACTTCTTGTATCTTCATCTCTAATCAATCATGCCACAAAACTGAAGATCACTAAATAATAGGTAATTCTTTTTGTAACTGACCACTTGTCATTAGCTACCTTCTTTATGTACTTATGAATGCAGTTAACTGAATAAGAAGTCCCAATGAAGTCCTACTCAATAGTTTATGTCAAGATCTTAAGTAACTTTAAAGCCTTATGATTAGTTGTAGATGAATGGTTCAGAGAAACGACAAGTTATAAATTAGACACATATGCAACACTTGGTATCTTTATTGAGAACGTTTGCCACACAGTGGCTTCATCAGTCAATACAAAGCAGAAAGGTGTAAGGAGAGAGTAGTTTGAGGTAATCAGTCCTCGGCCTGGAGTCGATGTGTTCAGCCCATCAAGATTGATGGACTGAACACATCAACTCCAGGCCGAGGACTGATTACCTCAAACTCCTCTTCTCCTTACACCTTCTGCTTTGTATTGGACTGATGAAGCCACTGTGTGGCGAAACGTTTCCTCAATAAAGATACCCAAGTGTTGCATATGTGTCTAATTTATAACTTATGATTAGTTGCCCAAAATGCACTGCATAATTCATGACTTTCTTATGTGCCTACCATTGTATTAATTCATGTAAACTATGTTACATATTTGTACAGCATAAAATACTGATAGATCATGTTCATTAGCTATGTAATATCTCCTGTCTGATTGATTTTCTTGCAGCAATTGTACCTTCCCTCACAAAACACTAACTAGGGAGAAAAATCAAGCTTATAAAGAAGATTCTGTCTTTTCTTGGTAATCCCCTCATGGGAGGTTCCTATATGTTGGTGAGGGGCTCTTGATCTAAAGAATTGGATCTGCACTCCAGTTCCCTGAGTTAAGCCTGAATCCCTTCCACATATCCCCCCACAGGTGCTGTATAATCCTATGGGTTTAGTGCTTTCCCCATGATTACAATAATAATAATTTTCTTGGTAGTACACCCATTAACATAAACCTTGCCCTAATTAGGTCATTTCTTTCTGAACAAGAGTGGAATTTAAATATGCTGTTCTTGTCCCATTCAGTTTACCTATGAAACATGCTTCTTTTATTTTGCAGTTCTCTGTATTTCTCTGAAGCTCATCCTTAATGAGATGAAGTGCAGTTTCAAGACAGGAAGCTTAAAAGAAGGAGACAGTGAAACTAATAATGTTAACAACAACAGCATCTGAACGTTGTTGCTGCTCAAATTGAAAGATGAAGTGAAGCATAGAATACATAAGGAGAAATAAGGTGAGTAGTTTGTTTAATCCTCTGTAGAAAGGAAACTTATCTATGGAGACAAAAGAGGGAATGTACCAGGATACAGTGGTACCCGTATTTTTATATTAGCATGAGGCATGGGTTTTGAATGCTTCATCAAGGAGGCTGGAGGTAGAGATTTCATGTTTGAATGCAATACTTAATGTGAATATCATGCAGAGAATTCAGTATAGAAATTAAAAGGTGATGTAGGTGTCATAAGGGTATAATTAGGAGGGCTGAGGAGGGATTGCTGATGTAGTTTAGGCATGCAGAGAGGATGAAGGGTCATAGAATGATTAAGTGCATAAATCTAGGGTGGAAAGTAGAAGATGAATGGGTCATCCCAAGAATGGTTGGAGGGAGTGGATTGTCTTTAAGAGACCCCAACACATCAAGTGATCATGAGTCGCCAAAGACTTTCCAGGACCTCCTAGGCGACAAATACTTGAACCCACCAGAGACTGATGTAGACTCCCAGGTTAAAATTACCGTTCACCAATATGTTTCACTGTAAACATTTGGTCTACACCCCCTCCCCTATCCTACCTAAGGCCTTCTTCTTCATCTGCTATCCTGATTTAGATTCCATTCAAAATTCTGTAGATCAAATTTTTTTTGTGTGTAGGCAATGGAGGTTGAGTTTTTTGGGCTCAAGCATCCAGCATGCTTGTGTGAGCATATTAAATAATAGTGAATGGATACAAATGATTTTTAATGGATGTGTTGTTGGAGCCTTAGTAAGGTAACCTATGAAGGGATTCAGGGAAACCAGTAAGCCAGATATGACTCCTGAAGATGGGAAGAGCAGTGCCTGCACTTTGAAGCAGAATTGGGGATGTTACAGTTTGGAGTGTTACATGAATTATGTCAGAACACCTCTAGCATAACAGCATTTGCATGAAAGATGGTGAATTCATTTTTATCTTATTTTATGTCACTCAACCTTGGTTGAAGATGGCTAGTGCATTAAAAAAAAATTAAACAGTTTGCAAATAGGGAAATTTTAGAATCTGGCAGGGAGTCCATATTTTTTGGACCAGTCATCCTATTGATTGGTCTTCTGCTAAAACTGTCTACCCTATGTCCAACTTTCACAGTCGCCGTCTGGTTGAATCCTCCCTTATACACAACTTTCCCTGTATGAATCTTAGCCCTGGCTTTCTCTCTGTAGATGCTTTCCTCTCCCATTACATTGTTAAATGCTCCAAACTTCAGAATGCCTGTGACTTAACCTGATTCCTTCCCCTTCTATCTCTTCCCCCTTCTCCTCTTTCTCCTTTCTCCTCTGTGTTTGCCTTCTTTTCTTTTGCCTTGTATTTGTCCTTTTTATTTTATTTTCATTTTTCCCCTCTGTGTTGTTGTCATTACCCTATGCAGGTTTTCCAGCTTCATTGCAGTGCTCCTTTCCTAGAATATGACTGACTCTACTACTACAACTACTACTACCTCCATTATTACCCCTCCACCACTTTCTTGTGCCCTTCCCTGTCTGCCTGCCTATAAATACCCCTTCTTCCTGTCCTGTGTGTTAGTGACACTTTGTAAATGGTCCAAGTCGGACCGAAACGTCGTCGTAAGCTCCTCTCTTTTTTTTATATGTGCGGGCTGTGTGTGTATTGTTCCAGTCACGGTATTGTGCCTTTTTTTGTTAGTAATTTGTTATTTGCAAGTTTCTAAGAATTCTAGATCTGGGGTTCTATTTGTATTAAGTGTCCTGTATATATAGTAGGCACAGATTTTTGAGGAGTTTTGACAGGTTTGAGGTGATCTGCTGTTGTAGATCTTTATACACTTATACCATAGGTGAGGTAATGATAGATTAAAGAATAGTAAAGAGTGACCAATGAAGTTTGAGGGAAATAGCAGCCTATAGCTAAAAATATATATAAATAGGAAATTAACCGTTTCAGTGGCATTCATGTAGAACTATGTTATTGAGGCCAGGGTCCCTTACGTAATTCTACATCATGAGCTCAGCTCACTCGGATAAGCTGTGAGCAGTAAATTTTGGCCTAGATGAGAGTGGGTCTATGCAGTGAGTGTGCACAGTATAAACAAATTCTACTCCAAGTGTTGCATAATGGGAAAAGCATAACTGTGACCATGCGTTTAGTTGAAAATAGCGACATTGGTAGTTTTCTAGGAAGGATTTTATGGTTTTATTAGCTGTTTCTTGATATCATTTGATAGAATGGAAGACATACTACTGAAATGGAAATAATTTTGGTTGGCTTCAGGACTGGAAGCACATAGCTTGAAATCAGGTTAAAAAAAGCAGAAAAAATATATTTTTGCCGATTTTCCTGGAGACAGGCAAGGCCCCTACACCCCCTAGTCTGTTTTATGGATTTTTAATAGGTCTGATTCAATTATTGGGATGTCAAACTATGATCAATCATTCCTGGTTATATTTTATTAACCAGGAAATAGAGTATATCTTCTATTTTTGTGCAATTATGAATTCCAAACAAAAGGTAAGAGTAATAGAGGAGAGGCCCAGGGACATGATAAATGAACAGAGGAAATGTTTTTGTGCCAGGAATGTCTACACTTTATTTTGTACTATTTTTAAGTTATTTTTTAAATGTGTAAAATTACCGAATTCTGTGCACTTTATAGGGTAGTCGTAACAGTTGAATTGGCAATTTCTTGTTCTCAATACATAGAAGGCATATTAACAAAATAGCTAAGAATCTGTTCACACACAGCAATGGAATTGACTTAAGTCGGCGAAATCACCAATGCATAATTGTGCCCAGGCTGCTAACACAAATTTTCCATCAATTTTCATACTTTTGGTGTCATTACCTTCAGAAAAAAAAAAAAAAACCATGGACACTGGGAACAATATTCATTTTGGGCATCTGGACAATGAAAGGGTTAAGCAGTAAGTTAGAATAAGAGGAATAGTCAAACACAAGATATGTTAGTTAGCCTTACCTCCTTGGTTGAGCATTGCTGGGCCTTCCAAAGTCACTGGCAGAGAGCTGGCTCATGCTTGTGGTAATATTTTGGTTCAGACTAGGTATAGAATTTGTGCGTACCTGGAGTAAAAAAGAAAATTCCTGCTCTGTACTGTATGTGGAATTTATTTTCCTACTCTGATTTCCAAAATTAATTGTTCATTTATTTATTTTGTATCTTTGGCTGGGATGGAATAATGTATTCTCAAGTCAAATTGTAGTTACTTTCAAAGTTCAAAGACTTAATAGGAAATACTGAAGAAACATTCTAATTGCTGGTATAGCTAACATTGCAAATTATTATTACATTATATTCATGAGGGAAACACTAAACCTGTTTGGGTTAAGTAGTGCCTGGAAAATGGGAGGCAATATGATTTGATTCATGTTAGAGTAGCTCTAATTCCTTAAATAAAGAGCCCTTTACCAGCATCAAAAATGCCCTTGAAGGGAACAAACAGAGCAGGTGCCACTCAAGTATATGAAGACAAAAAATAAGCAGAGAAGAAATAAAACACAACACAATTTAAAAAAAAAAATCTGTAGTCATTGAATATACAATGCAGAGATAAAGAAAATGAGGTGAAGAGTATTAACCCTTTCAGGGTTTTGGTCGTACTAGTACGGCTTACGCCCTGGAGTTATGGACGTACTAGTACGCCTAAATTCTAGCGCCCTCAAATCAAGCAGAAACAGGCTGTTAGGCCTAGATGTGATAGAATGGGTCTGTGCAGTCAGTGTGTGCAGTATAAAAAAAATTCCTGCACCACAGTGCATAATGAGGAAAAAAAAACTGACCGTGTTTTTGGTTTAAAACAGCGACTTTGCAGTCTATTTTCGTATGGTATTTATGCTTGCATTCTCGTTTTCTTAGTCTCATTTTATAGAATAGATGATATATTACAGAAATAGAGATAATTTTGACTGGTTTCACGATGACAAGTACCTTGAAACTGAGCGCAAAGTAGCGAAAATGTTCGATTTTGGCCGATGTTCAGGAGTCAACAAATCACACCATGCGTCCAATACACATCAACTGGCGAGTCTAATATTCTTGCACAAGTGAGCTGATATTATTTATACCATTTTTACAATGATGCAGTTGTATACATAACAGTAAATCTTCTATTTTTTGTGAGTATAAAAATTCAAAATGGAAAGCAAAAGTAATGTAAGAGGGGCCTGGAGACGTGAATAATTAACAGAGATGATGTTATTTTAGTGCCAGGAATGTCTGCCTTGTTTATTCTGGACCCTATTTTGAAATTGGCATCATTTGAAATTTGTGTAAAATTGGCCAAATTGCCATTTTCTGACCACTATTTTGGGTAGTTGAAATTGGTAAATAGGTGGTTTCTTGTACTCAATCGATAGAAGAAATGGAGTTCTAGCGAAATAGCTATAATTTTAGTAGACTGAAACATTGGAATTTGCCGAAAATAGGGCTCAAAGTGGGCGAAATCGCCGTTGTGTAAACAACATCAATACCAATAACTTCGAGAAAGCATAAATCCGTTAGTTTTCGATCAAATTTCATAATTTTTATGGCGTTATGATCGGAAAAAGATTCTCTATCATTTCATAAGAAAAAATAAGAGGGGCCTTGGACCCTGAAAGGGTTAAGCATAGAAGGAAGAAAAGTAATCGTCATGTACAACAAACCAGAGCTTGGTAAGGAGATCCATCCCAGAAAATGGCATAAAGATTAACCTAACATGGCAGTACAGTATGGAAGATATGTTTACCCCAATTTGACCATTTAACTTATCTCATTTAACTTACAGCCTACGTGTTGAGAAAAAAAAATCCGTAAAAAAAGAAAAAAAGTCTGGCCACCCCTGGTCTAAGACTTAATTAATTCTAATTCAAAACTGAGTAATATATTATTGAAAAAGAACACATGCTACTAACTGGAAGAAGTTAACCACTTCAACATGATAAAGACTCATCTCAGGGTTCAGGCCCCAAAATGTTCCTGTGCTTTCAGCCACAAATGCTGCTGCTCGTGCTGCATAAGCTTTCTTCTTTCTTTCAACGCGTCGGCCGTTTCCCACCGAGGCAGGGTGGCCCAAAAGAAAAAACAAGTTTCTCCTCCTACATTTAGTAATATATACAGGAGAAGGGGTTACTAGCCCCTTGCTCCCGGCATTTTAGTCGCCTCTTACGACACGCATGGCTTACGGAGGAAGAATTCTGTTCCACTTCCCCATGGAGATAAGAGGAAATAAGAACAAGAACTAGTAAGAAAATAGAAGAAAACTCAGAGGGGTGTGTATATACAGTGGACCCCCACCTAACGAGCAAAATTCATTCCAGAAGCCTGCTCAAGTGCCATTACCGAACGAATTTACTTCCTTAAGAAATATGTAATGTCACGTAGGTTAGTCTATTTCAGACCCCCAAAAATACACTTCCACAAGCACGTACAATATTATACTTACATAATTGTACGATTTCTGGGGTGCTCGTTAGGCGGGTGTCCACTGTATATGCTTGTTCATGAATGTGTAGTGTGACCTAAGTGTAAGTAGAAGTAGCAAGATGTACCTGAAATCTTGTATGTTTATGAGACAGAAAAAAGACACCAGCAATCCTACCATCATGTAAAACAATTACAGGCTTTCGTTTTACACTCACTCGGCAGGACGGTAGTACCTCCCTGGGCAGTTGCTGTCTACCAATCTACTACCTAGGTGCTGCATAAGCATTCCAAATTAATAGCTTTAAAATTGTGAATTAATAAATAAATGTTAATTTAATTCACATTTTAATAAATGAAGGAAGGATTGATAGATAGATGGATGGATACTGCAAACCACAGACAACTTTCTGTGCCAGTTACTGGTGACATCCAGTGCCAGCATCCAAACCAAGTCTCAAAGAATTTAATGGAAACCTACAATATTTCTAAATTAATAAATAGCTTAAGACTGTCATAATAAATAATATGGATAATAATTACTCTAAGGATGATACAGTGAATATATTTTTGAACCAAGTAAAATATAAAAGTAATGTAAGTGAAGAAGTATTAAATAATTTTGTGAACAAAATAAAATTTGCAGCAACAAGAACAAGTAAAAAAATGGAGAATCAGAATACAGTGGTCCCTCGAGTTAAGAGCACCTCGGAAATCGTACAATTATAATTGTAAGTGTATTTTTGTAAGTGCTTTTGTAAGTGTATTTTTGGGGGTCTGAAATGGACTAACCTACTTGCCATTATTCCTTAAGGGAGAAAATTTGTTTGGTAATGGCACTTGAGCAGCCTTCTGGAATGAATTATGCTTTTAACTCGAGGGTCCACTGTAATTGTTGAAATGAACATGGATAATAAAATCAGATCACTGACTGGATGTGGTTTAATCTCATGAAAGTAATCAAAGCCAGTCAAACCCTGTTATCTGGGACCTCATTAACACAACATTTAACTATGGCAAGCTTGCTACTTCAATGCTTAACAATGAACTAATGTTAAAGAATTCATAAAAAAATGGAAAACAACATTCTGTAATACAAAACTGAGTAAAACATTCCAAACAAGCCTAGAGTGAGATTGCTAAACTCTGATTCTATCTCTGAAATACTGCGGAGTTGCTTTGGTCAACCAAAAGACTAACCTTAACACAGCAAATAGTGTTACATCTTGTGGCTCTCACATTTGAAATGACTTGCCAACTTATATTTTCATAAATTTTTAATGCACATATTATGGTAGATGATTTCTGAGTACTACTATAATAATTCTCTAAGTTGAGGCTGCTGATGAAAACAATATACGTACATAAAAAACAGATTAAACCCCAACAAATATAGCTACAGCTGCAGACACTTTCTCCACTACATATTACATTGCAGTGAAACCTAAGTTTGGAACATTATCTTTCTTTCAACACATCGGCTGTTTCCCACCGAGGCAGGGTGGCCCAAGAGGAAAAACGAAAGTTTCTCCTTTTACATTTAGTAATATATACAGGAGATGGGGTTCCTAGCCCCTTGCTCCTGGCATTTTAGTCGCCTCTTACAACACGCATGGCTTACGGAGGAAGAATTCTGTTCCACTTCCCCATGGAGATAAGAGGAAATAAGAACAAGAACTAGTAAGAAAATAGAAGAAAACCCAGAGGGGTGTGTGTCATATAGTGTGACCTAAGTGTAAGTAGAAGTAGCAAGATGTACCTGAAATCTTGCATGTTTATGAGACAGAAAAAAAAGACACCAGCAATCCTACCATCATGTAAAACAATTACAGGCTTTCGTTTTACACTCACTTGGTAGGACGGTAGTAACAGGGGTAGATGTATACTATATAACAAATAAGCATGTAGAAAATACTTTTTGAAATACAAAACTTACCTGAGAATCATCTGTCTCTCTTGGGCCATCTTCAAACTGTATGTTGATAACTCTCTCAACTGGGCCTTTTCTCTCTACAATAGGATTACGTGCCTCGACAAGTTCAGGACCTACATTAGTAGATGGCGATTGAGACATTATGTCACGCAAAACCTGTGAAAAATAAACGTCTTCAGAATTGGTTATCAGAAACGTGAATAGGCAATACGTATATTATAGCTGTACTGTTACATCCGGGTTTTGAACGTGAAAGACATAAAACTGTCTTAGTTCTCTTTTGCTTGAAATCTGGACTTGAATGACAAATAGAAAAACTAAATGAGGGTAAAACTGTTTTTTATTATCTGGGAAAATTTAAGGCAAATATAGATTGTTGATTTTGGTGCCTTCAACTATGTTACTGTCAGTTTGCAGCCTATTAGATCAGTGAAGAATCCAAGTGTCAACCTGGATTCTTTATTGACATTTGTTGAAAACATTAAACCCAACTGTTAAATCTCGTAATGTTCATATTTATAATCTCTCTGCAGTCAGAAAATATGTTGATACAGAGTATTTTGGTACTCTACTTATCTTCGGAATAAATTTTAATAATTATTATTAATTACCATTATACCATATTACTAAAGTTAAAAAGAGAAACTTTTGTTTTTCTCTTTGGGCCACCCCGCCTTGGTGGGAAACGGCCAATTTGTTGAAAGAAGAAGAATTACCATTAAACAACGACAAAAAATAAATAGGGGCAAAGTGATTATTCCATACATTGACAAAATTGCAATCCTACTTTTACCGACATAATTCTATATAACCTAGCTTCTGAGTCAGCATTCCAGTGATATGAAAGAGCAATAGCTGCAAGTTAAGAGGTAGAGACAGGAGACGAAACTCAACTCCTGCATCTACAAATAGGAGAGTACAATACATGAAACAAAACAATAAATTAAAGACATAACACCACAACTATAACTCTGCCTCTGATGCTCCAAACAGGAAATTACAAAACAGTAATCAAATTATCAATAAGTACATACAGTGGAAATAAATGGTATAAAATACAGACACAATGGAAAAATAAACACATAAGCAGTATATTGTGATCCTTATTGACAACGTTTCGCCCACACAGTGGGCTTTATCAAGTCACAAACAGATTTACTTGGGTGAAAGGTACATGAGTATATATAAGATGGAGTCAGGTGGAGAATGCTGGGTCAGGTGGAGAATGCTGCATGTGACAATCTTCCGAGTAGGGTGACAGAGTCTAGGACCTTGGGTAGCTATAAAAAGAGATTGAGCAAGTATATGAGTAGACCATCTGCAGTGTTCCTCCATTCTTATGTTCTTATGTGGGAAAGCGATGAAGTTTCTTGGCAAGGGGTTCAGCTATGTTATAGAAGCCGCTGTTTTGGTTGAAGTTGTTGGATATACAGATAAGTGATGACTCCAGGATTCTTCGGTACTGTGTGTTGTCTTCTCTGGCGATAAGTCTTGCATTTCTGTAGTTGATTAAATGGTTGTGTGAATTTCGGGGTCTCGGTCCCTCATAATGAGACTTAAAGTTCCACTGAGGTCAAGTAGAAAGTTTTCCTGACCAATATAATTCCCCTGACACCCAGAAAGCCTACTCGTCTACACGGGCATTCCATAAATCGTCAGATCTGCCTGCATACTGGTCTTCTGAAATACGTGTTTGGAGGTCTCTGGATGTTTCGCCCACGTATAATTTGCTGCAGTCATTACAAGGGATTATGTATACCCCTGCAGAGGATTGAAGCTTGTCCTGTCTATTACTGGTAATGTCCTTGATGGTGGTGGATCTGGAGGAAGATACTTGGAATGAGGTATTGGAAAAGATGTTGGAAACATGCTTGGTAATGGAACATAAGAATGGAGGAACACTGCAGATGGTCTACTCATATACTTGCCCAATCTCTTTTTATAGTTACCCAAGGTCCTAGACTCTGTCACCATACTCGGAAGATTGTCACATGCAGCATTCTCCACCCAACTCCATCCTATATATACTCGTGTACCTTTCACCCAGGTAGATATGTTTGTGACTTGATAAAGCCCACTGTGTGGGCGAAATGTTGTCAATAAAGGATCACAATATACTGCTTATGTGTTTATTTTTCCAAGTATATACTACACTACTGTAGATTTCAGGTACATCTTGCTACTTCTACTTACACTTACCATTTACACTTAGGTCACATTATGAATGTACAAGCATATATATACACACCCCTCTCGGTTTTCTTCTATTTTCTTACTAGTTCTTGCTTATTTCCTCTTATCTCCATGGGAAAGTGGAACAGAATTATTCCTCCATAAGAGGCGACTAAAATGCCAGGAGCAAGGGGCTAGTAACCCCTTCTGTATACGTTACTAAAGTTAAACAGAGAAACTTTTGTTTTTCTTTTCGGGTCACCCTGCCTCGGTGGGATACGGCCGATTTGTTGAAAGAATAATAATAATAATATCTATTTCTACAAGTACAGTGGACCCCCGACTATCGGCCGGTCTGTGTATCGGCCAACTCGAGTTTCGATTGCTTCTTTCGGCCCAATTTTTGCCCGACTATTGGCCCACGTACCAGATCTGTCCACCTCCCCGCACATGCGTCGTAAGCCAGTCTAGCTTTGTTTACCATTGAGTGAACATTACTCATCGCGCTCATTCAAACATTTCACAATAATTTTATTGTGTTTATTGATTATCACTGTGAAATATAAGTCACCATGGGTCCAAAGAAGCTTCCTAGTGGCACCCCTGTGGTAAAGAAAGTGAGGAACACCATCGAACTGAAGAAGGAGATAGTAGAAAAATATGAGTGGTGTACGTGTGGGGAAAGTTGCCAGGATGTACAACAAAAACAAATCTACTATCACCTCTATCCTGGCAAAGAGAAAATAAATAAAGGAAGCTGATGTTGCAAAAGGTGTTGACATGTTTGCCAAAAATAGATCAAAAACAGTGGATGAGGTTGAGAAGTTGGTGGCGAGGATCAATGAAAAACAGATAGCGAGTGATAGTGTTTCCATGGCGATAATTTGTGAAAAGGCAAGGCAGTTGCACGCAGATCTTGTCAAGAAAATGCCTGGAACCAGTGCTGATGTGAGTGATTTTAAGGCCAGCAAAGGCTGGTTTGACAGATTTAGGAAACGTAGTGGCATACACAGTGTTGTAAGGCATGGTGAGGCAGCCAGTTCAGACAAACGTGCTGCTGAAAAGTTTGTGAGTGAATTTAAGGGGTTTGTAGACACTGAAAAATTCAAACCCCAACAAGTGTTTGTGATGAAACAGGCCTCTTTTGGAAGAAAATGCCAAAGAGGACCTACATTACTCAGGAGGAAAAGGCACTGCAAGGACCCAAGCCTATGAAAGACAGGCTAACTCTCATGTTTTGTAGTAATGCTAGTGGGGATTTTAAAGTGAAGCCTTTACTGGTGTATCACTGAAAATCCCAGAGTGTTCAAGAAAAACAATGTCACCAAGAGTAAATTGTGTGTGTTTTGGAAGGCTAACACTAAGGCATGGGTCACGAGGGAAATTTTCATAGAGTGGGTCCATCAAGTGTTTGGCCCCAGTGTGAAAAAATACTTACAGGAAAAGAAATTGGGACTCAAGTGCTTCCTGGTACTGGACAATGTTCCTGCTCATCCTCACAACTTGGCAGACTTTTTTGTCTGATGAGTTCAGTTTCGTCACAGTGAAGTTCTTGCCTCCTAACACCACTCCTCTCATCCAGCCCATGGACCAGCAGGTCATTTCTAACTTAAAAAAAACTACACAAAAGTAGTGTTTCAAAAGTGCTTTGAAATGACCTCAGACACTGAGTTGACCCTAAGAGAGTTCTGGAGGAATCACTTCAGTATCCTCCATTGCATAAGCCTTATAGGTAAGGCTTGGGAGGGAGTGACTTCCAGGACTTTGAACTCTGCTTGGAGACAATTGTGGCCAGGTTGTGTCGAACAGAGGGATTTTGAAGGGTTTGAGGCTGACCCTGACCCTGATGACCCTGTGCCTGTTGTGGAAGGTATTGTGGCATTGGGCAAGTCCCTGGGGTTGGAGGTGAGTGGCAAGGATGTGGAAGAGTTGGTGCAGGACCACAGGGTATAGCTAACCACTGAAGAGCTGCAAGAGCTTCATCTGGAACAGCATCAGTCCACAGTAGAGGAAATTGATTCACAGGAGGAAGATAGACTGGAGGTGCCTTCTTCAGAGATTAAGAAGATTTGTTTAAAGTGGAATGATGTGCAACGGTTTGTAGAGAAATATCACCCTGAGCAAGCTGAAATAAGCCATCTCTGCAACAAGTTCAGTGACAGAGCCATATTGCACTTCAGGAACATGTTAAAGAGGCACCAGAAATGGAGGACTGTGGACAGTTATTTTGTGAGACAGGGGTCCAGTGACTCAAGCTGGTCCTAGTGGCATTAAAAGACCAAGAAGGGAAGTAACCCCAGATAGGGCTTTGATACCTGAAGTCCTTATGGAGGGGGATTTCCCTTCCAAAAACTAAGCCCTCCCTCACTCCTCCCTATCTTCTAGATGCCAGCAAAGTCTCTTCAATAAAGGTAAGTAAATGTTATTTTAAATGTAATTTTACAAATTTAACATGTGTTGTTATTATGTGTTTTGTGTATGTAAAACTATAGTTATTCTTCAAAAAATGAATTTTTTGTGAATATTTTTGGGTGTCTGGAATGGATTAATTGTATTTGCATTATTTCTTATGGGAAATAATGGTTCGACTTTCGGCCAGTTCGAGTTAAAGGCCTAGCTCCTGGAACGAATTACGGCCGATACTCGGGGGTCCACTGTACATGTACAAGGTATACAGGCCTAGCTGACATCAATGACATACTGTACTACTATACAGAAAGCCACTTGTTATGCAGAGCATTTCGGGCAAATTAGGTCAGTTTTGTCCTAGGATGCGACCCACACCAGTCGACTAACACCCAGGTACCCATTTTACTAATGGGGAACATAGACAACCAGTGTAAGGAAACATGCCCAATGTTTCTACCCTCGCCAGGAATCAAACCCGGACCCTCGCCATGTGAAGCGAGAGCTTCAGCCACCAGGCCACGGAGCCTGGCAGTTGAAAGTTAAAAAGAGAAACCTTTGTTTTTCTTTTTGGGTCACCCTGCTTCAGTGGGATATGGCCGGTTTGTTGAAAGAAAAAGAGTGAAGGCCACTTGACAGTATAGGATTTGACAACCATCTTGTCTCCAACTGTCATTAAATATGATGAAACTTAATTTAGAGTTAAAACTTAATGTTACTGTATACTAGTTTATTTTTCATTCATTATTTTGGTTCATTAATTCATGTTCAAAGAATGGGTCAAGCCACAAAATAAAGCACTTAAGTTGATTGCAAACAAAAATTTAGTTTCACGTTTTTTTTTAACATTTTTTTTCAATGGGAAAATCAAATCCATTTTCATAAATACTGCAAACCTTGTTATATGTGGTAATGAATGACCCATACTGGTTTATACTTCTATTTTTTTTTGCAAAAACTGTACCTGTACAAAAATAACTTGCTTATACCTCTCCAATTTAATACTACGTATATTATTACATTTTATTTTTGTGATGTATCAACTAAGATCATATTTTTTGTTTCTTATAATCTAGTTACAGGTGTACCTCACTATGTGATAAATGTCCAAAATCACATACTGCAAACCCATTATAACATATACTAGAGAGAGATACAATCTCAGACTTTTCCCAATTCCACATATTTTTTTTTCCTCTCTTAGTTTTTTACTTGTGTCACTATTTTTTTGGAAAAGATTAGTCAAGAACTGTAGATTTATTATTTATGTTGTTAGAATGTGAGCTGTCAGCTTGTTAGGGGTAACGTGTGTTGTTAAGAGGCACAGTGGTGAGTGGGTGGCCAGCGAGCCATGGAGGAGGTCCCAGCTTTGGCCATGGGAGAGGAGAGGGGGTGGGTTGGCTGGGAGCCCAGGAGGGTGGCCTCTCCTAAACTGGTGGCCATGTCGCTCACTCGCTACCTCACTGTCTCATTAGTGGCTCTTTTCTCTTGCCTAACATTATCTGTAAATTTACCAATTCATATTTATAACACTAGACTGACCCCAACACTCTGTAGCTGTGGAGGGTTGGAAGCAAGGGGAGCCACTCTACTATGAAGCACATGTTGGTTCTGCAGAAGTTGCTGCTGCCACTTGAAGAAATCCTGTTGGAGCTTCATAAATTCTTCTGCCAGTCGCACATCATGGGGCATCATATTATCGCTTCCCATGCTCTGCATGCCAAACATTCCTGGCATGCCTGACATTCCAGACATCCCATTTCCACTTCCACTATCATTGCCACTGCTTCCTAAAAATATAAAAAATAAAACAATTAAATAAAATTAAAAGAAACTGACAGCATTCTATCAAATATGTAATGCTGCTTAAAAACCCTTCAAAATAAATATCATATGTAACCTACAAAAATATTTGTAGAGTCAAAATTTAACAGTCTCAGCATTTTCCCAAAAATACAATTACAGTGGACCCTCGGTTTTCGTTGATAATTCTTTCCAGAATACTGTTCAAGTGCCATTACCGAACGAATTTGTTCCCATATGGACGAATGTAAATTAGATTAGTCGTTGCAGACCCCAAAAAATACACTTTCAAAAGCACTTATAAAAATACACTTACATAATTGTTCGAGTTTAGAGCTGTATGAAAACCGAGGGTCCACTGTACTTAAAATTTTATTATGGTGCTCCTGTGTATAAAAAACAGATCATGGCAACTGTACTTCACTTGACCTTTACTGTAAAGCTTAAAGATGAGAACTTGTTTCTTTTTAACAAACAACTATATACAGTGGACCCCCGAGTTTCGGCCATAATTCATTCCAGAAGGCTGTTCAAGTGCCATTACCGAACGAATTTGTTCCCATAAGGAATAATGAAAAGTAGGTTAGACCGTTGTTTCAGACCCCCAAAAATACACTTACAAAAGCACTTACAATATTACACTTACATAATTGTTCGAGTTTTGAGGTGGTCGAAACTCAGGGATCCACTGTATACTCAATGATTCCCTTCAGTAGAAAGGTTTGGGTATTTTCCAGTAACCCTAAATATAATTACTCCTTTTCCATTTTGAGTAGAAGTCATCAAATCATGAGCTACTTACTCACTCAGTTGTCTCCTTTCCCTTATTTTCTTCTCTGATTTTTAAGCAAAGTCCTAAATTTATAAGTAGTCAGGGGATCCTTTACCGGTTCAGGTAGTGAATTCCAGATTTTCAGGCCCTTTATGTGAATCATACTGTGCAAAAATGTAATGCAAATAAAGGGCCCGAAGATCTGGAATTCACTACCTGAACCGGTAAAGGATCCCCTGACTACTTATGATTTTTAAGCAAAGTCCTAAATTTATATCTCTCAATACTAACCAAACCAACCAAAATAACTTCAAATCAATTATATTATATGACCTCTAGTCTATTAACCCATTGGGGGTCCACAGGCCCTCTCCGAAACTCGATCTCAGGGTCCCAAATTTTTCGGAAAAAAAAAAAAATTATTTTTTCTTATGAAATGATAAGAGAATCTTTTTCCGATCACAACGACACCAAAATTATGAAATTTGATCGAAAACTAACGGAATCATGCTTTCGCGAAGTTAGCAGTATCGATGACATTAACGCATCGGCGATTTCGCCCACTTTGAGCCCTATTTTCAGCAAAATTCCAATGTTTCAGTCTACTAAAATTATAGCTATTTCGCTAGAATTCCATTTGTTCTATCAATTGAGTACAAGAAGCAGCCAATTTACCGATTTCAACTACCCAATAAGGTGGTCAGAAATTAGCAATTTGGCCAATTTCACACAAATTTCAAAAGATGCCAATTTCAAAATAGGGTCTAGAATAAATGAGACAGACATTCCTGGCACTCAAATAACATTTTATCTGTTCATTAGTCACGTCTCCAGGCCCCTTTTACATTACTTTTGCTTTCCATTTTGAATTTTTATTCTCACAAAAAATAAAAGATTTACTGTTATGTATACAACTGCATCATTGTAAAAAAAGTATAAATAATATCAGCGCACTTGTGCAAGAATATTAGACTACCCAGTTGATGTGTATTGGATGCATGGCGTGATTTGTTTACTCTTGAACATCGGCAAAAAACGAACATTTTCGCTACTTTGAGCTCAATTTCAAAGTACTTGTCATTGTCAAACCAATCAAAATAATCTCTATTTATGTAATGTATCTTCCATTCTACCCAATTAGACCAAGAAAACGAGAATACATCAATAAATACCATACGAAAATAGACTGCAAAGTCGCTGTTTTAAACCAAAAACACTCAGTTTTTTTTTTCCTCATTATGCACAGTTTGGTGCAGGATATTTTTATACTGCGCACACTGACCGCACAGACCCATTCTCTCACATCTAGGCCTACCAGCTTGTTTCTGCTTGATTTGAGGGCGCTAAAATTTAGGTGTACTAGTACGACCAAAACCCTGGTCCGTAAGCCGTACTAGTACGGCCGAAACCCCGAAAGGGTTAAACATCTGCCAATTCATGAAATATTACTGGTTGAACCATTAATTGTAATATTGTTTTTTATGTGCAACTTCAAGATTATTACAGTATTCTTATAAACCTCCACCTTGACTACCTCGCATTAGTATTAAAATTAAATAAAGATTTTAATGCCTGAAATACCCCGGCATGATAGTGGCTTTCTTTGTACTTAGCAAACCAAAATTGTAATTACACATTGTAAAGTCATCCTCCTTAACACTTGTTGCAATTTCATATCATATTGTCATTTTAATTAGTATAGTATCATCATTTTGTTAATTTGAAATAATATATATTACTAGAAGAAACTCAATAAATTTCTCTAGTATTGTTATTTTACTAGTATAGCATCAACATATTGTAACTTGAAATAAAATATACAACTAGAATAAACTCAACCAATTTCTCTAGTATTGTCTTTTTAATAGTATGTATAATCATATTGTAATTTGAAATAATATATAACTAGAATAAACTCAATTAATTTCTCTAGTATTAAGTACTTAGTGAATAAGTCTTTAGAATAAGCTGCCCCTAATGCCATGGCATGCCAGTGGCTCTCCTTGCATTAGTTTTATAATTGTAACTACCAATAACTATGTATACTTGTAACTTGCAACAAAATAAAAATATTATTATATTATTATTATTATTATTATTACTTTTACTCTATATTCATCCTCTCAAACATTTAATGTTATCAAGTAAAGCAGGCTCTGACACATACACCAGTCACAGCATTACTTTCCAGTTTCTAGCCTCTCTCCTTACACAGTTTATATTTTTTGGGAAATCCTCTGTACATACTTCATTGGCACAGCATACATATTCTACTACATATTTCTTGGAGAATCGTCACTCAGTTATTGAACTAAACATCTTGGGTGCCCTACAACACACACATTTTTTTTTTTTCAACAAGTCGGCCACCTCCCACCAAGGCAGGGTGACCCAAAAAGAAAGAAAATCCCCAAAAAGAAAATACTTTCATCATCATTCAACACTTTCACCTCACTCATACATAATCACTGTCTTTGCAGAGGCACTCAGATACAACAGCTGAGAATAAGTCCCTCCCAACTGTCACTATCCCAGACCCCTCCTTTAAAGTGCAGGCATTGTACTTCCCATTTCCAGGACTCTAGTCCAACTAAATCAATTAACTCGTTTCCCTGAATCCCTTCACAAAATATTACCCTGCTCACACTGGATTGATGAGTCAAACACACACAAATGGAAGCGCATAAAAACCTGCCAGCTAACAAACTTTTCATCAGCAAATTCTTATACTATCTGATACATTAAGCTACTATAGTAGAATAACAAATTATGCAAGAAACAATGGATGGTCAGACAATTTAATTAAGACCCCAATACATACTGTAATGCTTAAAAAAAAGCTGGTCACATATACACAAGTGATGTAGTGTACAAATTAAGAATACAAACAGGTGGATATGACAGAAAAAGCCGAGAGGGACTATAAAATACCTTCCAAATTTAAAAATAGTATTTAGTATACAAAAAGGATAAATATGCAGTATACTATGTACTAAAAAGAAATGCCCTTGTTGGCTAATAGAAGTAACAAGTGGATTTGATAATCACTTTTTGGTCACAAGGCTATAAAAGGTAAAATACAATCTCTCAGTACCATCAATGGGAAGTACTAAAAAAAGGTCAAAAGGATGATGTGTATTTTTCCTTCATATATGAAGGAAGTGATTCAACCACTGGAAATTTTAAAATATGTAATATGATAGATTAAGCACTCAAGCAACACCACAAATTGGCAGTGCTCCTTATTTACTGAATTTCATTATCCAACATTTTTACTGAGGAGTAACAATAACAATTTTTATTTAAGTATGATACATGTTTGTACAAAGGAGTGTAACAATTGGGTGAACATGCCAAAAACCCCTTTACGTATATGTAGAGCATTTCGGGCAAGCTTAAGACTAACTTAAGATTAATAAGGCAATAACAGTAGGTGTACATATGGCCATTAGGTGAGTTACAGTGAATACAAGAAAATTGAATACTCAACTAGTTTATGCTATATGGCTTTAATAAGTTCGGTAGAGAAGAATTACAGTTTTGATATAGTATATGTAGTACATGTATATAAAAAAATACAGTATTACAATTTAGCTTAATTTAAAACAATGAAGTTGAAACAATTTCAATTTTGAAGTAATGATTAAATTGTTGAGTAATCATCAAGCACAATTTACAATATGAAGCAAGCACAGTGGAACCCCGGATTACGTGCTGCTCCAATCCAAACTCGAACAATTATGTAAGTGTATTTTTGTAAGTGTATTTTTGGGGGTCTAAAAGAACTAATCTAATTTACATTATTCCTTATAGGAACAAATTCGTTCGGTAACGTCACTTGAACAGCATTCTGGAACGAAATAATGACGTAATCCGGGGGTCCACTGTACATGTACAGTGGTACCTCTACTTATGAGCAAAATTCGTTCCAGTCGGCTATTCAAGTGCCGATACCGAAGGAATTTTTTCCCATAAGAAATAATGAAAATTAGGTTAATCCATTTCAGACTCCCAAAAATACACTTACAAAAGCACCTGCAAAAATACACTTACATAATTGTTCGAGTTGGGAGCTGCTCGTAAGTAGAGGTACCACTGTATTACAAAAGCCTATACAGGCTACACAAGTGCCAATTACTAACACTGTTGACAATGCCTCACAACCATATAATAGTGCTGGTACAGTTGAAGAAACAACTACGTAGTATATTCCTCTCTCTGCCTCCATAGGTAAGGTCCTTTGCCTCGTCACCCCACCCACACTTTTTACCCTCGTCTAATATATGATTCATCTCACCTTTCACAGACCCATCTGCTGACAAGAACCTATGTTCTTTACATTCACTGTAGTCTGCAGAGCAAAAAACTGTGACCAAAGTGTAAAATCATTATGATCATATTTCCAGGAAATATTAATAACAATAGATTTGCCATCATTTTTCATCTCGTTTCTTCGATCTGTACATTATTTATAAGTTTTAGTTTATCAGAACCAAGTCAGACAGGTTATTACCACTTTATGGTCAAGAGCAGAAAGGTTAAAGCAACACCTGAGAATATGTGAGGCTTTCA
Organism: Cherax destructor; assembly: GCA_009830355.1. Lineage (NCBI taxonomy): Eukaryota > Metazoa > Arthropoda > Malacostraca > Decapoda > Parastacidae > Cherax > Cherax destructor. Next base: position 830,908 of record WNWK01000086.1, on the reverse strand, counting down.
GCCAAATGTGTATTATTAGGAATCCCTACTCCCAAGTGCTTGGTTGAATTTTTATTAAATTGATGTATTTTTAACTTTTCTCCATGGGGAAGTGGAACAGAATTCTTCCTTCGTAAGCCATGCGTGTCGTAAAAGGTGACTAAAATGCCAGGAGCAAGGGGCTAGTAACCTCTTCTCCTGTATACATTACTAAATTTAAAGAGACACACTTTCAGTTTTTCTTTTTAGGTCACCCTGCCTCTGTGGGATATGGCGGGTTTGTTGAAAAAAAAAAAAATCGAAGATTTTTGTCTATAATTTGTGAACACCAAACCAGATTGGCTTCAAATTTTCAAAATTGGTGTAGTATAACTAGGGAGAGAATCATGCAACAACTGGAATGTACACATGTCTTTTGGGTAATTTTACATAAACCATTACCAAATTTATTTTCTATGAGGTTAAAAGATCTCACATTCCAGGATCCAATAATATTGCCATTACTACAGCAAGAAAAATGATAGGCCTGATAAGTAGAACTTTCAAAACAAGAGATGCTGAGCAAATGATGATATAGCAGAACCTCAGTTATCAAACTTAATTAGTTCCAGATGTCGATTCAACAACCAAAATGGATGACAACCAAAACAATTTTCCCATAAAGAATAATGTAAATAGAATTAATCTGTTTCAGACCCCAAATGACAATATAATAATTTATTAAAAATGTACTACTACATAAAACTGTAAAAATGAATACTACTAAAAGAAACTAACTGAAACACTGTACAGTAAATGAAAATTTAACTGATTCTTACCTATCAGAGGAGAGCTAATGGCATACTGAAACAGGAGATGGAGGAGAGGAGGGGGTAGTACTGCTTGGAAGGAGTCACCTACAGTGGACCCCTGAGTTTCGGTCACCTCGGAAATCGAACAATTATGTAAGTTTAATATTATAAGTCCTTTTGTATGTGTATTTTTGGGGGTCTGAAAGGCCTAATCTAATTTACATTTTTCCTTAAGGGAACAAATTCGTTCGATAATGGCACTTGAACAGCCTTCTGGAATAAATTATGACCGAAACTCGGGGGTCCACTGTAGTTCTATTAATATGTCAAGCAACTGTCCCTCTGGTGTTTGTTTCTCTTTGTCTCTTTTCACCACTAACACCTTGTTCTGGCTCACTGGTTCTTTGTCTTACTAAAAACCTGTCCGGTGAGGTTTGTTTCAGGCTAAGTTTTAACACTCGTCTAAATTGAGACATTACACTGTCATTGTACATGTTAGAGAGATGGATGGACACTGCTTTGTCTGGATGGTATTTTTCAGCAAACTCCTGCACTTCACGCCATTTAGCACACATTACCTTGACAAGTGCAATGGGCACATCATCCCTTCCCTCCTCCTCCTCTGATGACAGTGCCTCTGCTGCAATCTGTTGCTGCTCCTTCTGAAGGTCTGCAAGTTCTTCTGTGGTGAGTTCAGTTCTATGCTCCTCCACAAACTCCTCCACATCATCTTCAGTCACCTCTATGTCCAAGGTCTTCCCCAGGAACACAATATCCTCTACCATCTCTGGCTCATCTTCAAAGCCTTCAAAATCCCTGGCTGCCACAAAGTCAGGCCACAATTTCTTCCATGCTGACTGCATAGTCCTGGAAGACACATTTTCCCAGGCTTTGTCTATAAGCCTCAAGCAGGTGAGGATATTGAAATGGTCCTTCCAGAACTCCCTGAGGGTTAAATTTGTTTCTGAAGTGATTTCAAAGCTCCTTTCAAAAAAATGCTTTGATGTAGAGTTTCTTGAAGTTAGAAATGACCTGCTGGTCCATGGGCTGGATGAGAAGAGTGGTGTTAGGAGGTTAAGAACTTCACAGTTATAAAACTAAACTCCTCCAGCAACTCACTTGCCAAGCTTGGAGGGTGAGCAGGAGCATTATCCATAAGTAAAAGGGACCTGAGTAGCAATTGTTTTTTAATGAGGTAATAATATTGGTAGAATTACCGACAATATGTTAAGTAAAGGACACAATTGCAACTAATGTGACATTTATTGTGGCACGTTGCTCTCAGGAGCTTTCTCAAGCCGTAACGGCTTGAGAAAGCTCCTGAGAGCGAAGTGCCACAATAAAATGTCACATTAGTTGCAATTGTGTCCTTTTATTTAATGAGGTAGTTTTTGACAGTGGGAGCAAAGACCTCATGAACCCACTCAATAAAAAATTGTCTTGTTACCCAAGCTTTTGTGTTGGCTCTCCACAATACAGCCAATTTGTTTTTCACTACACTGTTCTTCTTAAAAACTCATGGATTTTCGGAATGATAAACAAGGACTTCAGTTTCAAGTCCCCACTTGCATTACCACACAATAACAGTGAGAGCCTGTCTTTCCATTGGCTTGTATCCTGGCATTAACTTTTTCCTGTTCAGTTATGTAGGTCCTCTTGGGCATTTTCTTCCAAAAGAGCCCCATTTCATCACAATTAAACACTTGTTGGGGGATAAACCCTTCAGCCACTACGTACTTTTGGAATTCAGTAACATAGTTTTCGACAGCCACATTGTCAGCCTCCCCATGCCTCGCCACACTATGAATGCCACTTCTTTTCTTAAAATTATTAAACCAACCCCTACTAGCCTTAAAGGACTGAGTTTCAGCACTTGTTCTGGGTTTTTTTCCAGGTCATTATGCAACTACTCTACTTTTTAACAAATAATGGCCTCTGAAACACTATCACTGTGTAACTTTTTCGTTTATCCAAATCAACAAGAGTTTTGCAACCGCCTCAATAATTTGTGGCCTTTGCTTTGATATCACTTCCTCGCCTTTTGCAAGGTCAGCTGCTTTAGTTTTTTCCCTCTGGCCCAGTATCGTGCTAATGGTAGACTTTGATTTACCAAAAAGTTTAGCTATATCAACCATGCAGAGCCTATCTTCTCATACTTTCTAATGACCTCTTTTTTAAACTAAACAGTGCTTTTTATAACCTCTCTTTGCTTTCATCTCTTTATCCTTCTTTGGACCCATGATCGCTTATCTCACAATTAAAAAAAAATTGCACCAAAACTGTAAAATAAAAAAAAAAGTTTACAAGATGCACAACAAAAGATCAAGAAATGTTTACAGCAGGCGAGTTAGTGAGCATGTGACCAGAGCCATTCACATTGTCAGTCAACAACCAAAAGAAAGTACAAAAACCAGGCCATTTTTGTCTCGAATTTCTCATTCGAAAACCGATTTGTTCGACAAGTAATGTAGTCAACCGAGGTTCCACTGCACTTTTCAAGTCACTTGTTCTCTCCAGGATAGAATACTGCTGTATTCTAATGGCCCCCTTCCAGGAATAAGAGATTGACAAGCTGGAAAACGTATAGAGAACTTTCACTGCTCATATACAATTAATCAAGTGTCAGAACTACTGGGAACACTTGAAGTACCTTCAATTATTATATTCCTTGGAACATATGGTGTCCCGTAGCTTGATCGCTAGCACACTCAGCTCACACACGGAGGTCCGGGGTTCAATTCTCCGGTACGACAGTAAACATTAGGATGTTTCCTCAAGACACCTGCTGTCCACATTAACCCATCAGTAAAATGGGTACCTGAGGTGTTAGTTGACTGGTGTGGGTCACATCCTAGGACAAAATTTACCTAATTTGCCTGAAATGCTCTGCATAACAAGGGGCTTTCTATATGGTAGTACGTCATTGATGTCAGCTAGGCCTGTATACCTTGTACATGTATACTTGTAGAAATAACATATTTTTATATTATTATTAGGCAAGAAAGGCACATCATAATTTACACCTGGAGAGAATGGGCCTAAACCTGAATACTGAAATGACTATGACAATAAGACTTGGCAGAGCACAAAATACAGTAAACCCTCGACATAACAGACTACTAGGGGATAATCTGAGTGTCGGTTATATAAGAAAAATGTTAAAAAATTGCAATAAAATGCACTAAAGTATTTGACTGGATACCTAATATAATACTGTACTGTACTCTCAATTTAGTCATATTGCAATAAACATTGAAAATAAGGGAATTAAAATTATAATTTACCCAGTGGCTTTGCCCCCATATCCAATTTTAAAAGTCCATTATATCGATAGTTTACTGTACCTCCAATAAAAAAGCAGGGACTCAATGAACTTGACAAGTGACAGAAGTCTCAACTTATCAATGCCCTCCCTCTGTGCATAAAGGAAATTACCAACAAACCTCAAGCTATCTTTAAAAGAACTTGACAAGTTACTCCAAACATTTCCTGATCAGCTGAGCTGTGGTTTATACACTGGACCACATGTGGACAATAGTAACAGCCTGGCTGATCAGGCCTTGATCCAACAAGAGGCCTGGTCTAAACATTCTTTGGATATCCTTCAGATACAGTGGTCCCTCGGTTTTCGCCGAAAATTCGTTCCAGAATGCTGCTCAAGTGCCATTACTGAACGAATTTACTTCCTTAAGAAATAATGTCACGTAGGTTAGTCTATTCAGACACCCAAAAATACACTTGCAACAGCACTTACAAAAATACACTTACATAAATGTTCGATAACAAAAAAGGCACAATACCGTGACTGGAACAATACACACACAACCCGCACATATAAAAGAGAGGAGCTTACGACGACGTTTCGGTCCGACTTGGACCATTTACAAAGTCACACTAACACACAGAGACGGGGGAAGGGGTATTTATAGGCAGGCAGACAGGGGAGGGTACCAGAGAGTGGGGTACTAATGAAGTAAGTAGTGGAAGTGGTAGTAGTAGTAATAGTAGTAGTGGAGACAGTCATATTCTAGAGGAGCACTGCAATGAGGCTAGCGGCCCGCAAGAGTGGGCCGCTAGCCCCCCAAGCGGGTGGGGAGGAAAGGAAAGGCGAATAAAATAAAATAAAGGACAAATACCAGGCAAAAGAAAAGAAAGGAAAACCTATAGGAGGAAAAAGGAGAAGAGGGAAGAGAGGAAAGGGAAGGAATCAGGTTAAGTCACGGGTGTTCTGAAGTTTAGAGCATTTAACAATGTAATGAGAGGAAAGCATCAACAGAGACAAAGCCAGGGCTAAGATTCATACAGGGAAAGTTGTGTATAAGGGAGGATTCAACCAGGCGGCGACTATGAAAGTTAGATGTAGGGTAGACAGTTTTAGCAGAAGACCAATCAATAGGATGACTGTGATCTCTGACATGACAGAAAAGAGCATTATTAGTGTCGGCAAGCCTAACACTATTTTTGTGCTCCCTGAGTCTGTCAGAAAGAGATCGGCCAGTTTCTCCGAGTACTGGAGAGGACAGGAGGAGCAAGAAATAGAGTAGACACCAGGAGAATCTGTGGAGGGAGGGGAGGTATGAACTAGATTAGTGCGAAGAGTGTTAGTCTGACGAAAGGTAAGTTTGATGTCTAAGGAACGGAGAGAGTTGCTGAGATTAGAGAGACCAGAGATGTAGGGAAGGCAGAGGACTGGAGAGTTCTCAGGAGTAGAGGGTTTAGGAGAGAAGAAAGTCCGTTTGGCACGAGAGAAAGCAGAGTCTATGAAATGGGAAGGGTAGCCCAGGCGGGAAAATGAATTATGAAGAGTGGAAATTTCTGCTTCAAGAAACTGAGGATCACAGATACGGAGAGCACGGAGAAAGAGGGAGATAAGAACACTCTTCTTGACAGAGGAGGCATGATACGAGAAGTAATGAATGTACATGCCACTGTGCTTACTATTACTACCACTTCCACTACTTACTTCATTAGTACCCCACTCTCTGGTACCCTCCCCTGTCTGCCTGCCTATAAATACCCCTTCGCCCGTCTCTGTGTGTTAGTGTGACTTTGTAAATGGTCCAAGTCGGACCGAAACGTCGTCGTAAGCTCCTCTCTTTTATATGTGCGGGTTGTGTGTGTATAAATGTTCGAGTTTGGAGATGCACGAAAACCGAGGGACCACTGTACTCTATAATTGGAGAAAGTGTCTTTGGATCAGGTTAAATCTTTAATGCCTGATACATTTTATAAACAGTTTAGGCTTGGCTAGATGCAAATTTAGCAATTGCCCAACACAGTTAATAAATTTGGAATTGTTGGACTCAGCTGTAACTGGAGAATGCCTCTTTTAACTGACTAAGCTTTTAGAACTGCTGCATTTTGCTCAAGGTAAAATTCAAAATGTAGTGGGCTGTGTAAGTCCCAATTCATCAATTTTATTACACAAATTGAGATATTAATCTCCTTGCAACAACTGGAGAATGAATTTTCTGATTGGCTTTAAACTTGCAAAGCTGGTACAACTTGTTTAAGGGAAAGTTGGGATTGGTCTTTGGCTGTGTAACTGACAATTTGTTAATTTTACTACAGAAATTGCAATATTGGTTTCCATATAACTTTCCAATGCATTCACAATCAGCTTCAGTCCTTTAATGGTGATGTATGGTAACAAAAAAGGCACAATACCGTGACTGGAACAATACACACACAACCCGCACATATAAAAGAAAGGAGCTTACGACGACGTTTCGGTCCGACTTGGACCATTTACAAAGTCACACTGTGACTTTGTAAATGGTCCAAGTCGGACCGAAACGTCGTCGTAAGCTCCTTTCTTTTATATGTGCGGGTTGTGTGTGTAATGTGATGTATGGTACTTAGAGGAAGGCTGGGATTATTACAGCTCCTGGCCTTCATAAAAGTATTATTGATCTACAGCTGCTATTGATCTACAGGTGCTAGATATCTTCAGTCTGTTGAAGTAATATACCTGGGTGTCTTCAAGTTGTCAATCTCCAGCTTTTGGATCTATTGGGAGGTTGGAGTTAGTCTCCTTGGTCTCCCAAGGTAGTTTAGCTGCAGTTCCTCTCCTTAGAGTTTGGAGGTTCAACTACTACTATTAGTGCATGCACTGAGGTGAGGGGGAGAGAAGTTATGGTATATAGGAGATGCCTTTCTTGGATCGCACAGCTGCCAATACAAATCATAGCATTTATGGTGGAATGCACTGGGGGTCAAGGAGTGCCTGGGGAAATATGAAAACCAGGTTTAATCCGAGAGAAGAACTGCACAATGAAATATAACTTTAAACAGCAGAGCAAGGAATGCCAGTTTTAGCTAGCATAGTTGTCTGACCTACTGAACTCATTTAAGAAGTCAGTTAATAAGAATACCATTTGATATAATTTGATTTTTAAGGCACTATAACGAGTCAGGGTATGGCAGGAAACTAGCATTAGTCAATCTGAAAAATTTTAATCCCTGCGGTATGAAAAGAGGTACTTACTTTAAAGGACATCATGCAGGCGTGGTTGAGAGACTTAACATTGAGTAAATTATCCATTCACTATGTTTGGTTTAAGGCACTACCAAAGTCCACTCCCCTACTAGCTAGTATTCTGCTTTATGTGCTTAAACCATTAATCCTTTCACTGTCTCCCATGTACAAACATGAAGGGAACTACCATAGAGCCCAGGCTGTCTTCCCAGAGAAAACTGGACAGATACTTAGTGCCCAATCAGCCGGGCTGTAGTTCTTATGTTGGATTGCATGTGGACAGTAGTAGCAGCCTGGCTGACCAGGACCCGATCCACCGGGAGGCTTGGTTGAGGACCAGGCCATGGAGGCACTGACCCCAGAACGACCTTCAGGTAGATCTAAGTATTAATCACTAGCTATGTTGTGCCAGCATCACTGGAAGACCAGCTATGTTGTGCCAGCATCACTGGAAGACCAGCTATGTTGTGCCAGCATCACTAGAAAGAAGACCAGCTATGTTGTGCCAGCATCACTAGAAAGAAGACCAGCTATGTTGTGCCAGCATCACTAGAAAGAAGACCAGCTATGTTGTGCCAGCATCACTAGAAAGAAGACCAGCTATGTTGTGCCAGCATCACTGGAAGACCAGCTATGTTGTGCCAGCATCACTGGAAGACCAGCTATGTTGTGCCAGCATCACTGGAAGACCAGCTATGTTGTGCCAGCATCACTGGAAGACCAGCTATGTTGTGCCAGCATCACTGGAAGACCAGCTATGTTGTGCCAGCATCACTGGAAGACCAGCTATGTTGTGCCAGCATCACTGGAAGACCAGCTATGTTGTGCCAGCATCACTGGAAGACCAGCTATGTTGTGCCAGCATCACTGGAAGACCAGCTATGTTGTGCCAGCATCACTGGAAGACCAGCTATGTTGTGCCAGCATCACTGGAAGACCAGCTATGTTGTGCCAGCATCACTGGAAGACCAGCTATGTTGTGCCAGCATCACTGGAAGACCAGCTATGTTGTGCCAGCATCACTGGAAGACCAGCTATGTTGTGCCAGCATCACTGGAAGACCAGCTATGTTTGTGCCAGCATCACTGGAAGACCAGCTATGTTGTGCCAGCATCCACTGGAAGACCAGCTATGTTGTGCCAGCACCACTGAGAGAGACCAGCTATGTTGTGCCAGCACCACTGGAAGACCAGCTATGTTGTGCCAGCACCACTGGAAGACCAGCTATGTTGTGCCAGCACCACTGGAAGACCAGCTATGTTGTGCCAGCACCACTGGAAGACCAGCTATGTTGTGCCAGCACCACTGGAAGACCAGCTATGTTGTGCCAGCACCACTGGAAGACCAGCTATGTTGTGCCAGCACCACTGGAAGACCAGCTATGTTGTGCCAGCACCACTGGAAGACCAGCTATGTTGTGCCAGCACCACTGGAAGACCAGCTATGTTGTGCCAGCACCACTGGAAGACCAGCTATGTTGTGCCAGCACCACTGGAAGAAGATTTGTGCCAGCACCACTGAACCAGCTATGTTGTGCCAGCACCACTGGAAGACCAGCTATGTTGTGCCAGCACCACTGGAAGACCAGCTATGTTGTGCCAGCACCACTGGAAGACCAGCTATGTTGTGCCAGCACCACTGGAAGACCAGCTATGTTGTGCCAGCACCACTGGAAGACCAGCTATGTTGTGCCAGCACCACTGGAAGACCAGCTATGTTGTGCCAGCACCACTGGAAGACCAGCTATGTTGTGCCAGCACCACTGGAAGACCAGCTATGTTGTGCCAGCACCACTGGAAGACCAGCTATGTTGTGCCAGCACCACTGGAAGACCAGCTATGTTGTGCCAGCACCACTGGAAGACCAGCTATGTTGTGCCAGCACCACTGGAAGACCAGCTATGTTGTGCCAGCACCACTGGAAGACCAGCTATGTTGTGCCAGCACCACTGGAAGACCAGCTATGTTGTGCCAGCACCACTGGAAGACCAGCTATGTTGTGCCAGCACCACTGGAAGACCAGCTATGTTGTGCCAGCACCACTGGAAGACCAGCTATGTTGTGCCAGCACCACTGGAAGACCAGCTATGTTGTGCCAGCACCACTGGAAGACCAGCTATGTTGTGCCAGCATCACTGGAAGACCAGCTATGTTGTGCCAGCATCACTGGAAGACCAGCTATGTTGTGCCAGCACCACTGGAAGACCAGCTATGTTGTGCCAGCACCACTGGAAGACCAGCTATGTTGTGCCAGCATCACTGGAAGACCAGCTATGTTGTGCCAGCATCACTGGAAGACCAGCTATGTTGTGCCAGCATCACTGGAAGACCAGCTATGTTGTGCCAGCATCACTGGAAGACCAGCTATGTTGTGCCAGCATCACTGGAAGACCAGCTATGTTGTGCCAGCATCACTGGAAGACCAGCTATGTTGTGCCAGCATCACTGGAAGACCAGCTATGTTGTGCCAGCATCACTGGAAGACCAGCTATGTTGTGCCAGCATCACTGGAAGACCAGCTATGTTGTGCCAGCATCACTGGAAGACCAGCTATGTTGTGCCAGCATCACTGGAAGACCAGCTATGTTGTGCCAGCATCACTGGAAGACCAGCTATGTTGTGCCAGCATCACTGGAAGACCAGCTATGTTGTGCCAGCATCACTGGAAGACCAGCTATGTTGTGCCAGCATCACTGGAAGACCAGCTATGTTGTGCCAGCATCACTGGAAGACCAGCTATGTTGTGCCAGCATCACTGGAAGACCAGCTATGTTGTGCCAGCATCACTGGAAGACCAGCTATGTTGTGCCAGCATCACTGGAAGACCAGCTATGTTGTGCCAGCATCACTGGAAGACCAGCTATGTTGTGCCAGCATCACTGGAAGACCAGCTATGTTGTGCCAGCATCACTGGAAGACCAGCTATGTTGTGCCAGCATCACTGGAAGACCAGCTATGTTGAGCCAGCATCACTGGAAGACCAGCTATGTTGTGCCAGCATCACTGGACGACCAGCTATGTTGTGCCAGCATCACTGGAAGACCAGCTATGTTGTGCCAGCATTACTGGAAGACCAGCTATGTTGTGCTATCACTGGAAGACCAGCTATGTTGTGCTATCACTGGAAGACCAGCTATGTTGTGCTATCACTGGAAGACCAGCTATGTTGTGCTATCACTGGAAGACCAGTTATGTTGTGCTATCACTGGAAGACCAGCTATGTTGTGCTATCACTGGAAGACCAGCTATGTTGTGCTACCATCACTGGGAGACCAGCTATGTTGTGCTACCATCACTGGGAGACCAGCTATGTTGTGCTACCATCACTGGGAGACCAGCTATGTTGTGCTACCATCACTGGGAGACCAGCTATGTTGTACTATCACCACTGGAAGACTAGCTATGTTGTACTACCACCACTGGAAGACTAGCTATGTTGTACTACCACCACTGGAAGACTAGCTATGTTGTACTACCACCACTGGAAGACTAGCTGTGTTGTACTACCACCACTGGAAGACTAGCTTTGTTGTACTACCACCACTGGAAGACTAGCTGTGTTGTACTATCACCACTGGAAGACTAGCTATGTTGTACTACCACCACTGGAAATCTAGCTATGTTGTACTACCACCACTGGAAGACTAGCTATGTTGTACTACCACCACTGGAAGACTAGCTATGTTGTACTACCACCACTGGAAGACTAGCTGTTGTACTATCACCACTGGAAGACTAGCTATGTTGTACTACCATCACTGGGAGACTAGCTATGTTGTACTACCACCACTGGAAGACTAGCTATGTTGTACTATCACCACTGGAAGACTAGCTATGTTGTACTATCACCACTGGAAGACTAGCTGTTGTACTATCACCACTGGAAGACTAGCTATGTTGTACTATCACCACTGGAAGACTAGCTATGTTGTACTATCACCACTGGAAGACTAGCTATGTTGTACTATCACCACTGGAAGACTAGCTATGTTGTACTATCACCACTGGAAGACTAGCTATGTTGTACTATCACCACTGGAAGACTAGCTATGTTGTACTATCACCACTGGAAGACTAGCTATGTTGTACTACAACCACTGGAAGACTAGCTATGTTGTACTACCACCACCACTGGAAGACTAGCTATGTTGTACTACCACAACTGGAAGACTAGCTATGTTGTACTATCAGCACTGGAAGACTAGCTGTTCTACCTGGATCCATATTGCCGTTGACGTTCTGAGGAGCTTTGTCCGCGTTGTTCTGGAACACTATCTGAGCTTCAGACTTAAACATATCCTGGAATGCCGTCACCTTATACGTTCGTTTACTTGCTGTCAGACACCACTTCTTACACTCGCTTGACACAATATATCAGGTATATGCCAAAGTTACTTTTTCCGCTGGAAAAGTTCACTGTCACTCTCAATGCTATGATCCTGGATCCCTGAAAAAAAAACTATGGAATTTTATTCCTGGTTCGCCCGTCTGAAGGTTCCATATAAGGTGATACAGTTTACACAGGTGGCTGGGAGCACAAGGTCAGCGGCCCACTGCGTCACCCAGTCATTACGTTGTTTTTTGCACTGTTGTGGGTGCCTCGAATGTCTGTGCCATAGGCTGTGCTGCTCAGTCTGTCTTACCATCACTCGCTACCCTTCAATCTAATTATGAAAAAAATTGTATCATTGCTTACGGGTTGAAAAAAATATAGCATAATGCATTAGTCTCGACAACAATAATGAACGCGAGTACAAAATACAAATATAATAGCTTATGAAGGTATGACAGCCTTGAGGCGAGGTACCGATAAGACACGTGCTCAGTGGTAATTGCTACCATAATATTGCATCAGTGTTCTTCCACTTTAAGTAGATTTATTCGTTCAAATACTATTGGCTTTTTCCATTAGATATTATACGTGACAATGTACTGTCAGTTTGTGGTGTTAGCGGATGTTTGGTTATGAAACTAAGAAAGTGTCTTGCAGGTGTTTTAAGCGAGGCACCAGAGCTCTGGCGCTGAGCAGTGGGCTGCGCCTCCCGCCCTACTAACTCTCACACTGAGGGGACAACCTACCCACCTTCCCTTTTGCTTTCCTCTCCAACACCTGCCAGCACCACCCACCCGCCCACCCACACCTACACTGCTCAGAGGTAAGCTATATGGAAGATGTGAGTCATAGCCCTGGAACCCAGCCTCCTCTCACTACAATTACTGCACAGCCAAAATTATCACCTTATGGAAAAAAAAAACTTTTGAAAAATGAACTACAAAAGTCACTTTGCACACTGGCAACATTATTACATTAACAGAAAAGGCTAAACCCGTGGGAATCATACAGTGACTAAGGGAATAGGTGGGATCGTGACATCCAAGGAAAGGGAGGCTATGTCTAATCCCTTGGATCAGAAGCCCATTACTGGCATGAAAGCACTTTCTTTGAGGGGTAGTGATACAGTAAGGGAAGAAAGTGTCCTTATCATGCCTGCGATGATTAACATGACATTGAAAGTGGTCTCAGTACGGTGTGCAAATGCAAAGGCGGGTACTGGTCGTCTTGTAGGCGTTAAGTACACACAAATGATGGTAAAAAGAAGAGTGCAGATTTGAGCAGATATAATACCACCAACTGGTGTAGCCTCGCCCGCGGCACACTAACCACCACCTACACTTGAAATAGCTTCGCCCCTTCTCTAACCTTCTCTCAACTCCGGCAGCCAGAAGTATAAAGTCTATATCTTTGGTAAGGCTTCATTTAGTTTGTGATGTACAATTCTGGTCTCCACATTACAGAATGGACATAAATGCACTGGAAAATACAGAGAAGGATGGCGAAGTTGGTTCCATGTATCAGAAATATTTCTTATGAAGATAGGCTGAAGACACTGAAGTTGCACTATGGGGATATGCGATTGAAGTGTACAAATGAAAAACGGGAATAAAGAAGATATAAAGAAAGTGTTGAAAATATCTAACCAAGACATGTCTCGCAGTAATGGATTCAAGTTGAACAAATTTATATTTAGAAAGAATATAAGAAAGTACTGGTTTGGCATTAGAGTTGTAGATGAGTGGAACAATCTCACAGATAGTCATTGAGGCAAGAACTGGGTACCTTTAGATATAGGTTGGACCGGTACAGGAGTGGGTGTGAGTTGAACCTGCCTAGCAAGGACCAATAGACCTACTGCAATGTTATTTCATTCTTGTGTTCTTATATCAGATATCTCCTTACAGCAGACTGCATTCCGAGGACTTTTAAATCGTTCGTAGTAGTTAAAAATACTCAGTGGTTCTGATCTCTCACTATTCTGAGAACTTAGTCTTGACATTGTTGATGCAGCTTCTGTATAGCTGTTAGGAGTGCAAGGGATCCAGACACTATTATAACTGAAAGAAGGCAATCAAGCTTGGTAACTCGTCACTAATCTGTCAAAAGACATGTCGAGGCTAAGATTTTACCAGAAACCCGTTTAGTCTGAGTTCATTACCTTTGTAACTTGCTCAGCTATCAAACTTTGAGGTCCAGTCCCTGGACCCATTATGTACCTCTGTAATCTTTTGACTACCGCCCACAGGATGGGTATGGGGTGCATAATAAAGATATCAAACTAAACTAACCCGTTTAGTGGTCATCCCCTACTGTTGGTGCATACTAAGCCCAGAATCACCAGGATGTGCACAGAAAACTCTAACCACAAAACACGCCACTTACCAACGACAGGGTAGTGTGTTGAAATAATTAACATAATATTAAATATGAACAATACAAAAATACGACAGTGTGAATTATATAAGATGTAATATATTTAATATGGCTATGGTTGAGTGAGAAATTTAGTTCAAGTGGGAACATAGCAGTGTGCGGCTACCCTACTTATATTGTAAGCACTTTGTGGGAACACAAGTTAGCTATGCTTCCCTGGCATATTACATCACAGAGAATAAGTTGCATACATTAAAAGTTGTATGTCAGCCTCAGCTGGGAGGCAGCAGCGCAATAATATTGATTTTTTTTAACTCTCAAATTAGATAGACCACATTATGTGGCTACATATATCGGAAGGCGAGGAAGTAAGAGAGGCAGGAATTGGTGTATGAAGGCAGCAGCCAGAAATATGAAGGCTGGGCTAACAGACTCTTCCCAACCACCACCACGCACTTGGCACACCTCAAGCTTCTTAACCTACAAATATACACAACAGTTTTTCATGGCAAATCGAGGTCACTTCTTTATTACAAATTAATATGTTCCCCAAATCAGCTGACAACTGCAGTGAACTTTTTTGTTCCATGATGCCTGCCATAAATTTAGAAATTTATGGCAATGCACAAAGTGCAACCTAGTTTCTGGCTGGTATTCACACAATTCCGACTATATTAATACAAAGTAGATTAAAACCCAGAAATGTAAAATGAAATATTTCAGTCAACTCGGGACAAGCCAAGGAAAACAAGATCTAGGTGAGTATTACAATAGCAGGAGAATAAGTAAGAAAAACACTTGCATTATCTGAAATGTAACAGCTCTTGAAAGCCAGTTATAGGCTTATGGCCCGCCTATGATAAACTATCGACAGTAATATATTACAGCAAAGACCTTCTTGTGATTGAAGACAATAGTACCCAACACCACACTAGCTTTTACGAACACAGGATGGGTATGGGGTGCATAATAAAGATAAAACTACTGAACTAACTTTTACGAAATGGTGCTGATTGTCCCAATAACATTTCTATAGAAAAACTGGAGAATTAAAAATGGAGAGGTTTCCCATGTATATATAAAATTATTAAAACTGAATATTTTCAAGTGTCCATTTTCTTTACGAATAAAATTCATGCAGACATGTGCAAAAATAGACTAAAAATAGTGACAAGTGTGTACCAAACTATCCTGCTACTGCTCCATATTATACCGAGTGCACCAATATAGTGAAACGAGAATTACATACACAAATAACATGTGCCGGCTATATTGCATATGTCAAGTTAATGGAGCAAGCTCTCACCTCAAGTGCGCGCGCGCGTCCCCTACACACTAGGTCAAGACAACATGGGCACCCAGCCAGCCACTACACCACACCCTCAACCTCCATAAATGGTCATTACTTCAAAAATTAATTGGCCCCATTAATGACGATTAGAATGTTAGCAATAAAATATTTTAACTAATGTGACATCGAAACTAAGAAAATGGGTGCAAATATTTATGTACTTACTAGAGAATCTAGTTAAACCGAAAATAATTGAGTCATTTTCCTAGTATTGTATGTGGGTCAGTTTTTTACAGGTTACCCATACGGCCAGTTTATTATTAGCTGAATATTACAATGATATATTTAAGCCAGACGTTGTATACAATGACAAACTCATTTGGAACAAGTTTTAAAAATATTTGCCTTGGCAAGGTGCACACCTTGCGAAACTTCGTTTGCAATAATAAAATAGATAATTATTGTGTATGAAGGTGCAGGACCTACAGGAAGGTGAGACATGGAAGAGGATTGTATGCTTATTTGTACAAGCATACCTTCCTCTTCTAAGCTATGATAATTCGTTCGAATTTTAAATCCAGAGGGGAGGTAGTCCTGCTTCCAGCATAACTCACAAATTATTTATGAAACAAAGTTTCATTCCGAGTTGAACCATTACTATGTTGATTGCAGGGCTGTCCCAAATTTGATCTAGCTCCCATTTACAATTTGTGTAGTCATGATGTTTTGATTTATTCTTCATGGACTTGCTTGTTGAAAGTAACTGGAGCTGGGATTAGAGGCACATGTGTACACATGATTGTAAATTTATTGTGGGAGGGATGAGGAGGGGCGTGAAGGTAAGTTCTAACTTCTTGCCAGGCAAAAAGGAAGACGCTTAGTAAACCATTGGCTAGGTCGTCCTAAGATCACTCAAGATGGTGGCCAGTAGGTAAATACAGTATGTAGTACATTGCTTTCTTCCCGTGGATGGACAGATCGTACAAAGCCAGAGGTGATGAATTAGACACTTGTGAAACACTTGGGTATCTTTATTGTGGAAACATTTCGCCAACCAGTGGCTTCCTCAGTCCAATAGAGAAGAATGGTTGAAGATCAGAGGGAGTTTGAGGCAATCAGTCCCTCACCCTCCTAGGCTGATTATATCAAACTCCTCCTGATCTTCAACCATTCTTCTCTGAATTGGACTGAGGAAGCCACTGCTTGGTGAAACGTTTCCACAATTCATCATGTCGGTTCTCTAAACTATTTATTTAAAAAGCCAGAGGCCCCCAGCATGTGCTCTCAGAACCACTTATTGAGTTTTAACTCTCCTGGCTGCTGCCTAAGAAATCTTAGATTAATACGTCATTTGGTGCCTCACGTTACGATCCTTTGAAATCCCTTGGTTAACTACAACCTAGTCACAATTTAACGCCTAACTCACACCAACTAAATCTGGCTTACGGTCAAGACATCCTACAACATTTTCGGATGTTTTCCAAATCTTTTTTTGGGTTACTTGATATGTGCAACAGATTCATACAAACTGAAATATCCATCGACCATGGCAATACCCATACATTAATAGTTTATTGCGAATGAGATACAAACAGGAAGACTAAGGAAGCATGTCCTCGGAACGTCGCCAGCAAGAAGCAAAACAATGTATCTAACAAGGGCAAAGCTCAAACCTCTACATGTAAACATGTTCATGTCTCTGGCAGACCACAGTCAGGGATAGAGCCAAGATGATAGCCTCCATATACACCAACCATATTTCTGTGCGACGGAGGCCAACAAATCACACTGGTTTTCATTTTTTTTTATTTATGTGCTTAAGTCAATTTCTAAACATAGAATATTTCGGTTAAGTTAATGTCAATGATTCAAAATTAACCAATCATAACAAATGCTAACATCAATCAGTACAACAATGTATAATCGCTGGACGAAAAAAAAAAAAAACCTGAAACCAGTAAGATAACCGAGTAAATCCTCTACGTTCATTTGTTAGTCACTGCCACGTTATCCACGGTACTTTAGATGTATCACTGTCTTACTCCGTAATAATTTATTTCTTAGGCCTACTATTTTAGTGTCGAGAGTATTTTTCAACAAATACAAAACAGTTACATTTTCATATGTTCCAGTGTGACTGGGTAAAAAAAGGGTTGGTATTGGAGATAAAATGTATAAAATACTTTACCCAGGTAGATCTGTGTTGTGGCTTAATAAAGCCCATTGTGTGGGCGAAACGTAGCCAACAAAGGATCGCACTATACTGCATTTTTTTAGTTTTTTTTCAAATGTTGGTGGTGTAGCCACCCACTATATGAACTAGATCCAAATTACTGCATATATCAGGTTTCAAGTCACTTAAACATTAAGACGCACCTTACCCACACCTGGCCATCTCAGTTTTATTTTTGTTCTCTCATTTTCTTCTGTATACATTGGCAGAAGACGTGCTAACTAACCTAACTAGCTATACACAGGCGCGCGCATATATACAAGAAAATGTTTTAATTCAAATGAATTAAAAACATTCATCTTTTACCCATAAACAATATGCAAATAGTGAAAAAAGACATTGCTACTATTACGATCTGCATTTTATACAGATAACCCTCTTTAAAATTAGTGTTTTTTTCTGTTAGAGGAACCTGGTATATGTATATTGATAGAATGCAATAAAAGACACTTGTGCAACAAAGGACCTAGTAAAAATTATCCTAACAATAGTGTTCAATTGCTGCACAAGTGTCTATTATAAGCTTTACTCTGGAAACCTCTTAAATATTTTTACAGACAGTAAGATAAATTTGTACAAAGGTTCTGAAGGAACAAAGGGTGTAAGCGTACAACGGTGCTAGCACCATTATCTACAGTTAACCTTGGATAACTCAACAAGGTTCAACAGTAAGGCTGTTTTTCCACTGAGGTTCTTACTTCGTCGAGTAAATTCAATCACCTAGAGATGTGTAAAGATTCAAGTGAGAGTAAACAATGATATGATCCAAAATGCCCAATGTTTCACGTGAGAGGAATTTAATGTTTCCAAAGAATTTTTTTTTTTTGCGTTGAGATAAACGAAGACACAAAGATAAAGAGAAACGAGAGACTAAGAAACAAGTGAAAACATGGAAAACAAACTGGTGTTGTGGCATATGTCAACGAGGGAAACAAAATAGGTCATACACAAACCAGAATTTAAAAATATATATATAACTAAAAATATTACAAATGCCAGCCCATACTGGACATTACATACTGGACACAAGCATACCAAGCACCAGACAGCAGCACAAGTGGCACCAGTATTGTACAGAAAGTCTTCACTTAACGTTTCGTTCAATGTAGTTACGTTATAACGCTGATGAGAACAAAATAAATTCCTGGATGGAGGAGGTGCATCGGCGTAACTCTCCATGGTCGCTTATGTCACTTTCCTCCCTTATGGCTGTTTGTATTCCGCTTTTATAATATGTAGCGAGTTTCTTTTATAATTCTGAAAAACTTGTGGTACCTAAAATAATAAAAATATCAATAATAGAGTAAATATATAACTTAACAGTGCCCCGGAGCGACATACTCCATAGTCATGGCGTGTGAAGCACTACTGACCTCCCTGTCAGCTCTCCCTTGCCGTAGCAATTTAACTCTTGTTTATATAAATTAGCCTATGGTAAAACTGGTTTCGTTATACGTCGTTTCACCTAAACTCAGTTTCCAAGAACCTATCGACGACGTTAAGTGAAGCTTCTGTATTCGCCAACAATCTCACCAGTATTAAATTCACCAATAAAATCAGTCTAAAACGATAAATAGAATAACCTCCTTTATCTTTCCAAATATACAGGGCTTATAAAAAAAATAAAGGAAAAATAAAGTTCCGTACATAAATAACCAGCTCGTAGACACACATACAGTGGACCCCCGGATTTCGTACAGCTCCCAACTCGAACAATTATATAAGTGTATTTTTTGTAAGTGCTTTTGTAAGTGTA
The DNA here is from genome assembly GCA_009830355.1 of Cherax destructor. NCBI lineage: Eukaryota > Metazoa > Arthropoda > Malacostraca > Decapoda > Parastacidae > Cherax > Cherax destructor. The sequence continues at coordinate 811,672 of WNWK01000086.1, read as the reverse complement.
TTTTTGGGGGTCTGAAACGGACTAATCTAATTTACATTCGTCCGTATGGGAACAAATTCGTTCGGTAACGGCACTCGAACAGCATTCTGGAACGAATTATTGACGAAATCCGGAGGATTCAGGGAAACCCTCAGTAATGGTTTCTTAGCGAAATATGAGTCAAACAAGCAGCACAAAAGCAATTAAACCTTTAACACCAAAGAATTTCTCTAAGTACGTAGTTCAAAAACGTAGTTTTTTTTTACAGTAATATGCCATAAAAATATATTATGAAAACACAGCAGCATAATAATAGGACAACAAGGGTCTGGTGCCAAAAATATACTTTTCCCTGAGAGGCACATTCCGTGCCACCCACCCAGCAAGTGACGTCACTAACAGAGGTGCCAACTCTCAAACTCACATCTATAATTATATTACCTCAGCACTAAACTGTGAGCGAGTTTTATTTACCATGAGCGAGGTGAAGGGTGCCTGCGTGTCAAACAAGTCTGCCAACCATTGCTAGACCACGCAGCTCTTTGAGATTTATTTTTACCCCCAATGCTGGCTAACAGTTCCACTGGTGGCTAACAGTTCCACTGGTGGCTAACAGTTCCACTGGTGGCTAACGGTTCCACTGGTGGCTAACGGTTCCACTGGTGGCTAACGGTTCCACTGGTGGCTAACGGTTCCACTGGTGGCTAACGGTTCCACTGGTGGCTAACAGTTCCACTGGTGGCTAACAGTTCCACTGGTGGCTAACAGTTCCACTGGTGGCTAACAGTTCCACTGGTGGCTAACAGTTCCACTGGTGGCTAACGGTTCCACTGCTGGCTAACAGTTCCACTGCTGGCTAACAGTTCCACTGGTGGCTAACAGTTCCACTGGTGGCTAACAGTTCCACTGGTGGCTAACAGTTCCACTGGTGGCTAACGGTTCCACTGGTGGCTAACAGTTCCACTGGTGGCTAACGGTTCCACTGGTGGCTAACGGTTCCACTGGTGGCTAACGGTTCCACTGGTGGCTAACGGTTCCACTGGTGGCTAACGGTTCCACTGGTGGCTAACGGTTCCACTGGTGGCTAACGTACACGGTTCCACTGGTGGCTAGTCACTGGTAAGTCCACTGGTGGCAACGTTCCACTGGTGGCTAGGTTCCACTGGTGGCTAACGGTTCCACTGGTGGCTAACAGTTCCACTGGTGGCTAACAGTTCCACTGGTGGCTAACAGTTCCACTGGTGGCTAACAGTTCCACTGGTGGCTAACAGTTCCACTGGTGGCTAACAGTTCCACTGGTGGCTAACAGTTCCACTGGTGGCTAACAGTTCCACTGGTGGCTAACAGTTCCACTGGTGGCTAACAGTTCCACTGTGTCTAACAGTTCCACTGTTGTCTAACAGACTTAACATACACGAAGCCTCCTTTTTGGTGTCGCCTGCCACACCGTAAGTATATACATGTGTCTAAAGAAAGTTAACACCAATGGAAATGAATCATAAGTTTTAAAAGACAAGAACAAACGTCTAGGAATGGTAGGGATACTGCCTGGTATACTTTAGCTTTGTGGGATAAGCTTATTATATCTTTATGTCTCACCACTGGGCTTAATGAAACTGTTAACAAAATTAAAACAGCAGTCTGCAAAACACACATATTCAATGACTAAAATTATAAATAATGCCAAGACCTCAGAAAGAATTTCAATCCCCCCCCCATAAAAAAGATAAAAGGACAAGTGCAACTAATGCGACATTTTACTTCGGCAACGTTTCGCTCTCCAGAAGCTTGGTCAACCCGTTACGTCTTGCATTAGTTACAATTGTGTCCTTTTACCTAACATACTGTCGGTAATTTTACCAACATTACAAAAAAAAAACGAGAAAAACTTTTGTAAACGGTAATAAATCAAAGTGGCTAATCTGGAAGGAGAGAAGAACAGAGAAGACAAGATAAAGACCAATAATGCTGACAGTGTTTACACTTGGCACACACCCACATACTTGCCTTCACAAAGGGCTGAAAGACACTAAAATTAGTTCATCGCATATATACAATAATAAACTGCTGGAAAAATTATATAACTAATATTCGAGGTGAACGTAAAAGACAAGACGGTAAATACGATTTTCAAGGAAATCAACTAATTAAATCCTGAAACAAAGGAAGGAGATAACTGTGACGTATACGAAAAACAAAGGAAGGAGATTACTGTGACGTATACGAAAAACAAAAGAGATTACTGTGACGTATACGAAAAACAAAAAGAGATTACTGTTAAGTATACGAAAAACAAAAAGAGATTACTGTTAAGTATACGAAAAACAAAGGAGAGAGATTACTGTGACGTATACGAAAAACAAAGGAGATTACTGTGGCGTATACGAAAAACAAAGGAAGGAGATTACTGTGGTATGTAAAGCAGAATATATTCTTTAAATTGCAGTCCTTTCAAGAGTTTCCAGTGAAAACTGGACCATGATGAATACAAACAGAAGAGCAGAGAGTGGAGGCCAGGACAGCAGCCACCACCAGTGAGTGACATTGTCTACCTCACCTTCCTGAGGCCAGGACAGCAGCCACCACCAGTGAGTGACATTGTCTACCTCACCTTCCTGAGGCCAGGACAGCAGCCACCAACAGTGAGTGACATTGTCTACCTCACCTTCCTGAGGCCAGGACAGCAGCCACCACCAGTGAGTGACATTGTCTCCTCACCTTCCTGAGGCCAGGACAAGCCACCACCAGTGAGTGACATTGTCTACCTCACCTTCCTGAGGCCAGGACGCAGCCACCACCAGTGAGTGACATTGTCTACCTCACCTTCCTGAGGCCAGGACAGCAGCCACCACCAGTGAGTGACATTGTCTACCTCACCTTCCTGATGCCAGGACAGCAGCCACCACCAGTGACTGACATTGTCTACCTCACCTTCCTGAGGCCAGGAACAGCCACCACCAGTGAGTGACACTGCTACCACCTTCCTGGGGGCCAGGACAGCAGCCACCACCAGTGAGTGACATTGTCTACCTCACCTTCCTGAGGCCAGGACAGCAGCCACCACCAGTGAGTGACACTGTCTACCTCACCTTCCTGAGGCCAGGACAGCAGCCACCACCAGTGAGTGACATTGTCTACCTCACCTTCCTGAGGCCAGGACAGCAGCCACCACCAGTGAGTGACATTGTCTACCTCACCTTCCTGAGGCCAGGACAGCAGCCACCACCAGTGAGTGACATTGTCTACCTCACCTTCCTGAGGCCAGGACAGCAGCCACCACCAGTGAGTGACATTGTCTACCTCACCTTCCTGAGGCCAGGACAGCAGCCACCACCAGTGAGTGACATTGTCTACCTCACCTTCCTGAGGCCAGGACAGCAGCCACCACCAGTGATGACATTGTCTACCTCACCTTCCTGAGGCCAGGACAGCAGCCACCACCAGTGAGTGACATTGTCTACCTCACCTTCCTGATGCCAGGACAGCAGCCACCACCAGTGACTGACATTGTCTACCTCACCTTCCTGAGGCCAGGACAGCAGCCACCACCAGTGAGTGACACTGTCTACCTCACCTTCCTGAGGCCAGGACAGCAGCCACCACCAGTGAGTGACACTGTCTACCTCACCTTCCTGAGGCCAGGACAGCAGCCACCACCAGTGAGTGACACTGTCTACCTCACCTTCCTGAGGCCAGGACAGCAGCCACCACCAGTGAGTGACATTGTCTACCTCACCTTCCTGAGGCCAGGACACAGCCACCACCAGTGAGTGACATTGTCTACCTCACCTTCCTGAGGCCAGGACAGCAGCCACCACCAGTGAGTGACATTGTCTACCTCACCTTCCTGAGGCCAGGACAGCAGCCACCACCAGTGAATGACATTGTCTACCTCACCTTCCTGAGGCCAGACAGCCACCACCAGTGAGTGACATTTCTACCTCACCTTCCTGAGCCAGACAGCAGCCACCACCAGTGAGTGACATTCACCCACCTTCCTGATGCCAGCTAGCAGCCACCACCAGTGACTGACATTGTCTACCTCACCTTCCTGAGGCCAGGACAGCAGCCACAGTGGTGACACTGTCTACCTCACCTTCCTGAGGCCAGGACAGCAGCCACCACCAGTGAGTGACACTGTCTACCTCACCTTCCTGAGGCCAGGACAGCAGCCACCACCAGTGAGTGACACTGTCTACCTCACCTTCCTGAGGCAGCCACCACCAATGTTGGCATCACTGAACCAGTTATTACGAAGATACGTGTAACGAGATTTCTTCCTTACGATTAAACCAACAAGAACCACCACCAATAAGACTCGTAGCTCTCAGTATATTCATGAAATGCAGTCACGTTTCCACACTCTCCCAAAGTGACTGAACATAAGCTTGCATTTTGTGTCTTTTAACTACCTGTCTATCACATACCATTATATACAGTTATTCGTATATCTACTTAGCTACAAAAAAAAAATTCACACCATTATAAATGTAAGTTTTCTATGAATCTCAACTAGGGAAACTGAAATGCTAGCAATAGTGAGAGACTAGCCACATCAACTGTTATACTGACAAGTGACCTGCCTCGGCTTTCCCTTTGGTGTCGTTGCAGTGACTGAAACATGGTATAATATAAAGAGTCAAGATATGATTGCTGAGTGTCATATTCAGGGGTTTAAGTTGTTCCATGTAGATAGATATAATGGGAAAGGGGGTGGAGTTGCATTATATGTACGAGAAAATATAAATTGCTGCATAAAAACAGGCATAAAAATAGATGGATCATTAACAGAATCTGTTTGGGTAGAGTTTCTAGAAGGTCAAGAAAAACTGATTCTAGGTGTAATATACCGACCTCCAGGCTTGGATCACGATAGAGGGAGACTTCTTTGGGACGAAATTGTTAGGGCTTCTAGACACAATAACGTAGTGATAGTAGGGGATTTTAACTTTAGTCAAATTGACTGGACTTCTTTGACCGGTAATCTGGAGTCCAGTGACTTTATGGAAGTAGTTCAGGACTGTTTTCTGAAGCAGTGTGTGACGGAGCCTACCAGAGGTAATAATTTGCTCGACCTAGTCTTGTCAAATAAAGAAACCCTTGTAAATAATCTGGAGATCACTGAAGAGCTTGGCGCAAGTGATCACAAATCCATTACTTTTAATATTACCTGGGAGTACGAGAATAGGGATAATACGGTAAAAGTTCCTGATTTTCGTTCTGCCGACTATATTGGACTTAGAGAACACCTGTCTAATCTCGACTGGGGTAATCTAGCTAACGATTACGATGGGATCTGCGTTTATGATTTTTTTCTTAATAATGTACAACGTGCACAGAGTATATTTATTCCCCAGAGAGAATTTAGGTCAAATAATAACGATCCCAAATGGATTAACAGGAGGCTAAAACATCTATTAGGGGAGAAAAGAGGAATTTATAGGCGCATCAAAAGAGGTGATGTTAACCTTATTGACCAATATGTTCAGTTGAAAGAGAAGTAAAAGGGGATTAGAAAGGCTAAACGTGACTATGAGATTAAGGTTGCTAATGAATCAAAGACTAATCCAAAAGGGTTCTTTCAAGTGTATAGGATGAAGGTGAGGGAAAAGGTAGGACCTCTGAAAATTGGGAATGGACAGCTGACGGATAACGAACTGAAAATGTGTTCTCTATTTAATGACTATTTTTTGTCAGTCTTTACACAAGAAGACGTAAATGAGATTCCAGAAATTAACAATTATTCAGTTCCTGAAGAATTCAAGTTAACTAATATTACTGTCACGAGGGACATGGTTATCAAACAGATAGATAAACTGAAGCAAAATAAGTCCCCGGGACCCGACGAGTTGTTTTCCAGGGTACTTAAAGAATGCAAGATGGAACTTAGTCAGCCATTAACGAATGTGTTTAATACGTCCATCCTAACTGGTGTTGTGCCAGAGATGTGGAAGATAGCTAATGTAGTTCCTATATTCAAATCAGGGGATAAGTCAATTCCATCAAATTACCGTCCAATAAGCCTCACATCTATAGTAGGCAAATTATTAGAATCAATTATAGCTGATATTATTAGAAGTCACCTTGAAGAACATAATTTGATTAATGAATCTCAGCATGGGTTCACGAGAGGTCGTTCCTGCCTGACAAATTTACTGACGTTTTTCAATAAAACATTTGAGGCAGAAGACAGTGATAAAGAATATGATATAGTTTACTTGGATTTCAGTAAGGCCTTCGATAGAGTACCTCACAAGAGACTCTTAAGAAAGGTGGCAGCTCATGGTATAGGAGGTAAAGTTCTAGCATGGATAGAGGCATGGCTTACCAATAGAAAGCAGAGAGTTTCCATTAATGGGGTCAAATTTGAATGGGGATTAGTCACTAGTGGCGTTCCACAGGGATCAGTTTTGGGCCCGTTGTTGTTCATAGTTTACATAAATGACCTTGATGAAGGAATTGCAAGTGACATGAGTAAATTTGCTGATGATACAAAAATAGGCCGTATGATTCATTCTGAGGAGGATACCAGTGAACTCCAGGAGGATTTGGACAAATTAATGTCTTGGTCTGAAAAGTGGCAGATGAAGTTCAATGTGGACAAGTGTAAGTACTAGTCCTTGGTAATGAAAATATCCCTCGAATTTATAAAATAGGTGAAGTAGAGCTTGATCATACAGAATGTGAAAAGACTTGGGAGTCATGGTAAGCAGGAATCTAAAGCCAAGACAACAGTGCCTAAGTGTGCGCAATAAGGCTAACAGATTACAGTGGACCCCCAAGTTTCGTAAACCCCGGAAATCGTACATTTATGTAAATATAATATTGTAAGTGCTTGTGGAAAATATTTTTGGGGTCTGAAATAGACTAACCTACGTGACATTTTTCTTAAGGGGTAAATTCGTTCGGTAATGCCACTTGAGCAGACTTCAGGAGTGAAGTTTTTACGAAACTCGGGGGTCCACTGTACTAGGATTTATTTCAAGAAGTATAAGCAACAGAAGTCCAAAAGTTATTTTACAGCTCTATACATCACTAGTGAGACCTCATTTAGATTATGCAGCTCAGTTTTGGTCTCCTTACTACAGGATGGATATAGATTCATTGGAGAACATACAAAGAAGAATGACTAAAATGATTTACAGTATAAGAAATCTCCGTATGAAGAAGACTTAGAGCGTTGAATCTCCACTCTCTGAGAGACGTAGAATGAGGAGATATCATCGAGGTGTACAAGTGGATGATGGGCATAAACAAAGGAGATATTAATAAAATACTGAGGATATCGAACCAAGTAAGAACCAGAAATAACGGATTTAAATTGGATAAATTTAGATTTAGAAAGGACATAGGCAAGTACTGGTTTTCGAACAGAGTTGTAGATGCGTGGAACAATCTTCCGAGTAGGGTGATAGAGGCTGGGACCTTGGGTGGCTTTAAAAAGAGATTGTACAAATATATGAGTGGGAGGGGCTGGGTTTGATTGGTGTCGTGGGTGCGGGAGTGAATTCTTGGGTAGTCGTAGTTTTGATAAGGACCTGCCTTGTATGGGCCAGTAGGCCTTCTGCAGTGTTCCTCCATTCTTATGTTCTTATGTTCTTATGTTTCCCACATCTGACTCCTCATAATAACACCCAAACTTACTCACCCCATCAAAGAATAATAAATAAATTCATAAAAAATTTAAATGCAGTTTTCTGCATTCTCAACTGTATTAATACTTGTGATAGTAACGCCTCAGTTACATCCTGTTGGTGATACTAAGAGAAAAGGAGAGTATACACTGCCGTATATAACACCTGGTCATTGTAGGAAAAACGGGTCATTACATCAAATATAACACACCCGGTTACTATATTACGAAGATATTAACACACAAGTGGTCGATGTATCACCGACATAGCACACTGGATATTAGAAAAAAAAACTATCTACAGTCCAGCTATAAACCTGAGACTCGCACAAAATAAAACCCAGCACATCAACTCCTTTCCTCTACCTTAGTACCTTAGAATAAAGGTCAAGGCAACACTTAATACACTTCACACTTGTATGACAACGATCAAGGCAACACCTAAGGTAAAGTAGGTCATAACCACACTCGTACAACACCCCCAAGAAATAAAAGAATCAGGTTTAACCCCAAGTAAGCCAATGTAGTTTTTTCTGCTGCATCCTTAGGTCCCTCAGGTGCAACGCACAAGTCTACTAATTCTTAGGTAGTTATGTATTGCTAGGTGAAGAACGGCAGCGGATGCTAGGATACCTGCTATCGAGTCCCGTCTCGCAAAGGACTGAACCAGTCCTTAGCTGTAAGCTGAAGGGTTAAACTGTCACATGTGGGCTTAGGACTCCTGTAGCAAAGATCAAGGGCTTTGAGTGTGGACGAGTGCCCTTAAAAATATTCGTGTTTCCCTGCCACTTTTTTAAGTGGCTATCCATTTAAATAGAAAACACTTTAGGGTTTCTATAAGTGTGAGCAAGGTAACATTTATGAACTAGGTCATATTTCGTCACATAGCTAGTTGTCCTGTCATCCTCCATCACATAGCTAGTCGTCCTGTCATCCTCCACCACATAGCTAGTTGTCCTGTCATCCTCCACCACATAGCTAGTTGTCCTGTCATCCTCCATCACATAGCTAGTCGTCCTGTCATCCTCCATCACATAGCTAGTTGTCCTGTCATCCTCCATCACATAGCTAGTCGTCCTGTCATCCTCCATCACATAGCTAGTCGTCCTGTCATCCTCCATCACATAGCTAGTTGTCCTGTCATCCTCCATCACATAGCTAGTCGTCCTGTCATCCTCCATCACATAGCTAGTCGTCCTGTCATCCTCCATCACATAGCTAGTCGTCCTGTCATCCTCCATCCTAGCTAGTCGTCCTGTCATCCTCCATCACATAGCTAGTCGTCCTGTCATCCTCCATCACATAGCTAGTCGTCCTGTCATCCTCCATCACATAGCTAGTTGTCCTGTCATCCTCCATCACATAGCTAGTCGTCCTGTCATCCTCCATCACATAGCTAGTCGTCCTGTCATCCTCCACCACATAGCTAGTCGTCCTGTCATCATCCACCACATAGATAGTTGTCCTGTCATCCTCCACCACATAGCTAGTCGTCCTGTCATCCTCCACCACATAGCTAGTCGTCCTGTCATCATCCACCACATAGCTAGTCGTCCTGTCATCCTCCATCACATAGCTAGTTGTCCTGTCATCATCCATCACATAGCTAGTTGTCCTGTCATCCTCCATCACATAGCTAGTCGTCCTGTCATCCTCCATCACATAGCTAGTCGTCCTGTCATCATCCACCACATAGCTAGTCGTCCTGTCATCATCCACCACATAGCTAGTTGTCCAGTGAATTTATTTTATATTAGCTGGGTTACGTTATCTAAATCTATAAATATGAGTATTTAATCGCAAGTTAACAAGTTAAAACGCAATACGTCTGGGAACGAGGTGGCCAACAATAGGAAAGATGCGTTCAGATATGTACGATTATCACTCGTGGTGCCAGAATGTACGCCAACACTCGAGTTGCACCAGACACGGGTGTGGCAGCCGACACGGGTGTGGCAGCAGACACGGGTGTGGCAGCAGACACGGGTGTGGATGTAGACATGGGTGTGGCAGCAGACATGGGTGTGGCAGCAGACACGGGTGTGGCAACAGACATGGGTGTGGCAGCAGACATGGGTGTGGCAGCAGACACGGGTGTGTCAGCAGACATGGGTGTGGCAGCAGACACGGCTGTGGCAGCAGACATAGGTGTGGCAGCAGACACGGGTGTGGCAACAGACATGGGTGTGGCAGCAGACATGGGTGTGGCAGCAGACACGGATGTGGCAGCAGACATGGGTGTGGCAACAGACACGGGTGTGGCAGCAGACACGGGTGTGGCAGCAGACATGGGTGTGGCAGAAGACACGGGTGTGGCAGCAGACATGGGTGTGGCAGCAGACACGGGT